>PVIH01005287.1:48144-126502 GCA_004025045.1 Sigmodon hispidus
TCTCTCTCTCTGCTCTTGGTTCACTTAGGTGGGGTCATCTGTTGGAATATGAAGGAGAGTGGCCTTGAGACCCCCACCCCATGGTAACCAAAGTCTTCGCATGGTGCAGTCCCTTATATAAAATATTTACTTCATAAGCATGAGGATTCAAGTTTGTCTCCAAGAACCACATTTCAAAAGGCAAGCATCAGGAGTGTCCTTAGTTGAATCCAGCCAAAACCAGTGAGCTTCAGGTTCAAGTATAGACTGAGTCTCAATTAAAAAATAATAATAAGGTGGAGAGCAACTAAGGAAGACGTTTAATGTGGACCTCTGGCCTCCATACCTGTATGAGTATACCTGCATACACATGGGTATACATATACACAGAGATACAATTTAAAAAGCAATAGAATGAAAATGCTGCATCATTTGCTTCAACCTTGACATATTCTCCTGGGTACTTTGATCCACCCTTAGATAACTTATAATTCTTAATACTGTGTGAAATGATTAGTTATAATTGTCAACTTGACACAACCTGAACCTGAGAATAGTCTTGAGTGAGGAATTATTGTAGATCATGTTGGCCTGTAAGTATAACTATGAATTTGATGAAGAAAGACCCAGACCACCATGGGCAGCACCATTTTCTATTCAGGTGATCCTTAAACTGAACAGTAAGCATATATCTGTTTCTCTTTACTACTGACTATGTATAACTCTTTCTAGTTCTTGCCACTGACTTCCTTGCTATGATGGATTGTAACTGTTAATCATAAACTGCATAAAATTTATGTTCTCTACATGGAATTTTGGAAGAATATTTTATCACAGCAACAGAAATGAAATTACAATGCCATGCAAATGCCATGTAAGCAGATTTAGTACTGTACTGTCTAAAGATTAATAACAAGACAAAACTGTTCATATTCAGTGCATGTGTGTTCTAAACTTTTGACTAGAGGTTTTTGAATTCATGGGTTCTACTAGCAAATGATGTATGTTTATAGCTTGTCAGAAACTGTGGTAGAAGGAACAGATTATTATGCCGTTATTAGTGGCTATCTTGTAAATGGCTTGTCACTTATTTGGGTTTTTAGTTCTCTCTTTTGTAGAAGGGGTTATGTAAACTTTCTTTTCAGTTCCCCAATTTCTCAATATGATGTTAAAATTGTTATAACAAGGCATTTCTTCTTTACTCTCTAAGAATTACTTTGTTGTTAAAATATATAGTGAATTGTTGACTCTTCTTAAGTATCAGAAAATGAAATCTGTTTTGTTGTCTCTGGGTATGGGTGTGCATGGCTGTGTGTATGTGTACATCCAGGTGTGCATGCTCATATGTGCACATTCACAGAGACCAGAGGCTGACATCAGATGTCTTTCCTCAATTGCTCTCCACTCGGCTTATTTTAAGACAGGGTGTCAAACTGAACTCCAAGTTCATCAGTTTGTCAAGGTTGGCTGGCCAGAGGGCTCTAGGGATCTGCCTGTGTCACACCCACTCCTTCCCCAGTACTGAATATTATGATTGCAGATTGTGTCCATCATTTTTTGGCAGGCACTTTTACTGACTGGGGTATCTTACTATCCCATACGTTAATGTTTTAACCTTCAAATTACTAGCAAATGATGTTAAGAAAAGGGATATTCTATGAGATGTGTTCAAGTTCATGCATCCTATATGGCATGAAAGACATAGGCAGCTTCTCATGTTAAACAAGTCTCTACCCTATGGAAAGGCTTGCATGCCCCATTTTTTATTTATTTTATATTTTTATTTATTATTAGGTAATATTACATCATGTATCCCATCAAGTTATCAGTCCTTTCAGTTTCATATCCACTCTTATGATCTCTCCATTTACAAAAAGCCCATTCATGCTGCTCATTTACTTACTGGATGATAATTAAACTCCCTGTGGCCAGCCCTTTAAAGAAAATGAGTCCTTCCTCGCCCACATCCCTGCCAGAGGCCATCAATGTAGAAGTGAAACAGTGTATTATTTAATTATGTTCTAGGCTTGAGCTCTTGTATACAATGACATTTTTTTAAGTCCACTAATGAGTGGGTAAATCCCCTGCTTCTCTTTCTGGGTTTTTGATACCTATCTCAGGAGAATATTCTCCAAATCCATCCATTTGCCTGCAAATTTTAGGATATCATTTTTTCTTACTGCTGAGTAGTACTCCATTGTGTAGATGTACCACAGTTTGCTAATCCATTCTTCAGTTGAGGGGCATCTAGGTTGTTTCCAGGTTCTTGCTATTACAAATAATGCTGCTATGAACATAGCTGAGCTAATGCTTTTGGTGTGTGAATGTACATCTTTAGGCTGTCATCTGTGTTTATAATCTTAGCCATTCTGATAGGTGTAAGGTGGTATCTTAAAGTTGTTTTGATTTGCATTTCTCTGATGGCTAAAGCAGCAGGGGAGCAGTTGAGTCCCTAGGTATGTCCCATTTTTAACAAGCACACTCTCCAAAACATCAGAATCTCTTATTTTTATTTAACTATTTTCAAGTCATTATAGGTAAAGCACCATTGGTATTATAAATAATTCACATTTTCACAAGGCTCTGTGGTTTTGGCTACCAACTAAGATATAATCAAATCAAATGAGAGTGGTGTGTTATTAGGTGCTATGTTATTTATGAGTCTAAAATATTTGCCATCACAGATTGAAAAGTCACTGAATGAATGGACCAGAGTAACAGAAAAGGAGATAAGCAAAGTGTAGATGGGTGCAGAGGATGCTACATCTTCTAAACAGTCCAATGGGTTAATGGAGATGTGGCTTTTGTTGCAAAGTGTTATAATGGAAGTCAGGGAAGAGCTAGACTTTCTGGTTATCTAATCTCATACTCAGATCTAGAGCTCAACTCCTGTGTCTGGAGTCTGTGGTTGTCCCATGGACATACATGTCTGGCTGAATAGTTTTTTTTTTTTTTAATGCAGATCTGAGATGTTTCAAATGAATTACAGTTTAAAAAATAAAATGGATTATTAGGAATGCTTTTTAAAAAAGATTTATTTATTATGTATACAGTATACAGAAGAGGTTATCAGATGTCATTATAGATGGTTGTGACCACCATGTGGTTGCTGGGAATTGGGCCTAGGATATCCAGAAGAATAGTCAGTGCTCTTAACTTCTTAGCCATCTCTCCAGCCCAGGAATGAATTTTTAAAAAATATGTTTTTATGGAAAAATAGAGATAACTGGTCTTAAATATTCTTGTTACAATCTGTGAGCTCCATTATAGTGCAGCTATAATTCCAGAATTCACTCATCCGCACCCTCATATTAGCTCAATAGCTGTTCATTAGTTCAAGGCCTTGCCTTCATATTAATCACAGTTCAGTGGATATAGAAAAAATGTTCATGCTATGCAGCCGCTAACACTTTGGGACAATTTTTTTTTTATTTTTTATTATATTGACCTTTTGGAAATAAGGCAGAACTTTCCCAAGTTTTATTAACTAGACTCTGAAAAGCGATTACTCTGTTTTCGCCTCTTGCAATGATATTGTCAAGGGCACTTATGAGAAAACCTTCCATAATGCCACCAGATTGGACAAGGAAACCAAGAAAAGGATCTTCATTCCAGAAATTAGTGAAGGAGAAAAGATAATGAAAGAGAGATAGAGGGAGAGAGAGACTATGGAGAGGTGACTTGATTATATTTTTAAGCACATGAATAATGATGGTCTTTGAAATCTAAAATACCTTGGAGTTCTAAGAAAAAAGTATTATTATCTAACACAGTTATTTAGGATACAGATACAGAGGTTCATACATGTTGATGTGATGGTTACTACCTTTTTATTAAATTGACACAAACTAGGGTCATCTAGAAAGTAGGAATCTCTGCCTAAAACACACCTCTATCAGATTGGCCTCCAGGCAAGTCTTTCAAGCACTTTTTTACATAATGATTTGTGTGAGAGGGCTCAGCCTACTGTGGGCAAGTGGTCCTGGGAGGTATAGGAAATGTAGCTGAACATGAGCCTGGGGAGCAAGCTAATGAGCAGCATTCTTCTAGCATCTCTGCTTCAGTTCCTACCTCCAGGTTCCTAACCTGCTTAGGTTTCTACCTTGGCATCCTGATGATGGACTATAGAGTGTAGGATAAAATAGTTCTTTTCCTTCTAAAGTTGCTTTGGCCAGGGTACTTAGCACAACAATAGAAAGCAAACCAGGGCTACTGTGGGCTACCACAGATGTTATGATTGTATTGCATATATTTTTCCTTTGGAAAAAAGAGAGAGTTCCTAGTTGTTGTCCTGTGTGTACCAAAAAGTCGCTGTTGGACAGTGCCGCAGAACAGTAGCACCTGCTTCTGATCTATCCATTTTAGTAAATGTGGCTTAACAGAGGAAGACAATAGCTTTTCTAAAGGACCTCATGCAATGGAGAGAACATTCTGAAAATGTCTCTCTTCTTACATGAGATTATTTGAGAAAAATGCTTTCATTGAGTCATTAGTAGAGATTTTTATACTTCAAACTTGGAAAGAATTCTTTGACAATCCGAAAATATTAAGCAATTGAGCTAAGATGCAGAGTGAAGAGCCTTTGTTGGATAGATAAAGTGCTGCACCTGGTGATCAGTAAAACTAAGCTGCTGGAAGTCTGGGAGAGAGACTGATAATGCTGACTTCAGCAAACATTTAGGTGTTTGATAAAAGTGACTGAAAATAGAAAGTTTGGGGTGCATCCAAAGCCTTTTGCCATCTGGGTTACTACAGCCACTAAATTCAGAGTGAAAAATAGCTGAATTCAAATGTAAATCTTCATATTGCTAAATCATAAACTATTTCATTAGACTTTTCAAGAATAATGACAAATATTTAATTATGTTATCCCTTACAATATATTACTAATAATTGAAGTAAGTTAGAAGATACTTTTGTACCAACAACAAATTGCCCATTGTGAAGATGTTAGGCTCATCAGACTAAGTCTTTTCTCTTTCTACTTTTTGTCATTAATGTGTCATTTTTGCACAGATATACATTTATAATGGATAATATGCATATATTGGATATTATATGTATGTGTATACATTTATAAATAATTTGCATATGTATAAGTGATTTACAAGTAAAATGCAAATTCTTTGCTTATGTGGAGTTATACTGATAAACTCATTGTTGGATAAAAATATACTAATCTTTACAAAGATTAATACATATAATCAACTGACAATGACAATTTAGGTATACTAGTTTGTGTGTGCCAGCCACTTACATTAGCTTACTGGTGAGCAAAATCATGTAACATGAGTAATTTTTTACTTTATTTTATTTTGGAAGGGTATTATATAGCTCTCAATGGCCTCAAACTCTACAGTACCAGGACTGTGGGTGTGGCTTCACTATACCCAAGATTCTGCTGTTCTGGTAATCAAACTCAGGGCTCCATGCATTCAGGACAGCACTCTATACCTACAAATCTGCATCCCCAGTCTCAAAATTCCAATTAATAAGGCCACATCATTTATTGGATATTGGAACTAAGACGAAACAAAATAGCAAATAAACAAAGCTAGAGGCTGCCTGTGGCTGCAAAGTGGCCACTGATTTGCCAGCATTTGGAAAGAATTGTATAGCTTGGTCTGAACTCAGGGAATGATCAGAATTTAAAGAACATTTCTGAGGATTGTTAAGTAGCCCCATTTTAAAGCTGGAAAGAAACATTTAGCAGTTTGAACCATAGTGAGGAAGAGAACACAGGCACATACACACACACACACACACACACACACACACACACACACACAGAGAGAGAGAGAAAGAGAGAGAGAGAGAGAGAGAGAGAGAGAGAGAGAGAGAGAGAGAGAGAGAGATTTGGGGAATACATTTTCCTGTTTTTAGAAGCCTCTTATAGAGAAAGAGTGGATGTGGAGTCAGATTCTTATTCAAGCTCTGGATTATCATACACAAACCATATAAGAGACTGGGCTGAAGAGGGAAAGGTGAACACTGCCTTGGGAGGATGTGACTTCAAATGCTAGCTTCCTGGCATGTGACAAAATTCACCCAATACCCTGTGGTGAATGTTCAAAAGCATGAAGGCTGTTGGCCATTATTTACTTTTGCTGTTGAGGAATCTGAGACCAGAGAGACAATGGGGTAGTTCCATAGATTTGAATGAGCAGGGAGTACCACTTCTGGAATTTGGTATGAATTCTTCTGAGAACTCACAGTTTTGACTATAACTAAAGATTAATTTTTTATAACAGCAGTTTCTTAAGATTTCCTGGGAGTCACCTTCTTGTGTGGTATGAAGAACTGTGTGACCTGTATGCAAAGTGGGCAAGACATTCTTGTCTCAATGATTTTCAACCTAAATTACCCACAGGTTGATATTTCCTTAATTTTAATTTCTTCTTTCCATTGCTTTTCACTGTCCACATCAGGAGCATTTTGGAAAGAAAGAAAATTTAATAGTAGAACTTAAAAAAGTTTTTCTAGACTCCAAAACATACTTGACTCTTTATTAGTCAGTATTCTGTAGAGGAACACAAAACTGATAGAATGTACACACACACACACACACACACACACAGAGAGAGAGAGAGAGAGAGAGAGAGAGAGAGAGAGAGAGAGAGAGAGAGACTAAATAGGGATGTATTACATTACAGGCAGTGGTCTGACAGGTCCAGCAATGATCTTCTCCAGATGAAAATGCCAAGCCTTCCGTAGTCATTCTGTCCACAGGACAGGATGTTTCAGTAGCCCCAGTACAATACTGGAGTCCCAGAGAGCTATTAGTCTTTAGCCTTCACTGGAATCCAGAAGAAGTGGGTTTTAGTATCTGTGAAGAAATACCATAGCAACAGAGCAGATAAACTTGTCAGTGACAGTGAGGGCAAGCAGAGAAAACAAAGGTTTCCTTCTTCTATGCAGCCTGCACTGGAAGGCGTGGTCCAGATTTAGGGTGGGTCTTCTCACCAAACTATCCAATCAAGAAAAAGCCCCCAAAGCCTTTCTCAGTTGCTTGGCTTCAGATATAGTCAAGTTGACAACCAAGATAAGCCAGTGTAGACTCTGGGAGGAGACAGACAGTGGAAGTAGCTCTGAATATGCAATTTTGAACTTTGTGGGAATCTTTACCTCCATGAGAATTTAATAAACTACTGTCCCTCAGTCTATTAGTTACTTTTCTAACTACTATGATGAAAAATCAGGAAAAAGGAACTTAGGTACTTTGGTTTAGGGTTTGGGGATCAAGCCTGGTGTGTAGTAGAAGGAGACAGGGACCTCTGATGACATTGTGCCCATGGTCAGGAAGTGTGTAGTGATGATGTCCGCTATACTGGTTTTATCCAGTCTAGAATCCTAGCCCATGAAATAGTGCCACCCACCTCAGGTTAGGTCCTCTCTTCTCACCCATGCCTCTCAGGGAGCACTTCCACAGACACATCCAGAGCTCTGGTTCTCTGGTGATTTGCAATGCCCCTCCCCGAGGTTATCCATCACAGCACATCTCTGGAAAACACATGCATGACCATGTGCATGAGACTGTGCACAGAGCTGCAGAAAATCAGCAACTTCTGGAGCCTACGTGGTGTCAGCTCTAGCACTGTTTTCCTGTCTACCTGCAGGAGGAAGCCATGTGTGTGTCTGACAGTGAAAATACACATCTTGGGTTCATAGCAGCATTATTTGTAATAGCAAGAACCTG
The DNA here is from genome assembly GCA_004025045.1 of Sigmodon hispidus. Lineage (NCBI taxonomy): Eukaryota > Metazoa > Chordata > Mammalia > Rodentia > Cricetidae > Sigmodon > Sigmodon hispidus. Next base: position 55,820 of record PVIH01005287.1, read on the forward strand.
GAAACAACCTAGATGTCCCTCAGCTGAAGAATGGATTAACACACTGTGGTACATCTACACAATGGAGTACTACTCAGCAGTAAGAAAAAAATGACATCCTAAAATTTGCAGGCAAATGGATGGACTTGGAGAATATTCTCCTGAGCGAGGTATCACAAACTCAGAAAGATAAGCAGGGGATGTACTCACTCATTAGTGGTCTCTAAACAAACAAACAAGAAAAAAATCAAAGCATGCCCAAGCTGCAAACAACAACCACTGAACAGCTTGGGATCAGAAACACCCTGGACTGACACCTTGGATCTCACTCCCCCTAAAGGAACACCTGACTCACTCTTGAGGGAGGGGAGACAAAACTGGATCTGCCAGGAGTGGAGACTGAACTAAGCACTATTGGATCAGTGGGACCATAGGAATGTCTGTTGCCTGCCCAGGGAGGGAATGGAGAGTTGTGGAGAAGAAAAAATGACCTGATGTGGCGGGAGGGGGAAGGGATCTTGAATAATGATATACAGAGATAGAAAGCATGATTTCTGTGTTCATAATAATAATAATAATAATAATAATAATAATAATAAATATACAGAAAAAAATAAAAAAAAGAAAATACACATCTCGGTGGGGCCCATTTATATAGACTCCTCCCTTCAATTTTTCATGTCACTGACAGTAAGGGCAGATCTGTGTTGGATATGTTTTCATGTTTTACTTTGGTTGGGAAATGTAACCAACATCTGGACATGGGATTCCAAATACATATGGTACTCATTTGAATATTTTATTACTTCATTACATGTCTCTGCGTATGTGAGAGAAAGACACAAAGAGAGAGGAAGGGAGGAGAGAGAGAAAGAGAGAGAGATTTATCATAGAATTGAAGTTACAAGCCGTCATGAAAAACTCATCATGTAGTATTTGCTTATGTGGTACTATGCTGTTGCTTCCATTGACTCATGTCATTACTGTTTGGAAGGTCGTAATGAGGCTCACTCAATGCTGATGCTTTTATTTGACACATAAGAAAATTAAAGCTTGGAAAAGAAGAGTAATTATGGAATAAGTTAGATGTCCATCTCTAGCTTACAGCCCTAACATCTACATTGAAGAGAAAACAGGAAACACTGATGGGAGTATCTCCCTGAATTTCTCCATCTGCCTTTACAGAGCTACCTGGCTGTGGTTGTCATGGATTCACCCAGAGAATGGAGCAGAAGTCAGAGGTTTTGTCTATGGTGTGACCACCTATTTCTCAGCCATAGATCAGAGTTTTATTGGTCAGTAGAATTTTTCATACTCTCTCTCCTCTGCCTGAGGTATTATGGTGCCATGTGCTCCATGGTAGTGAACACTGGTACAGCCTTAGACTATGAAATCAGACCATTTCTCAATGCAAATCATGGGAAAACCCAGTGTAATTTCAAACTTGAAGCAAAAAAATATAAAAAATTCATTAGGGTGGGAGCATCTAGTTTATTTAAAATTTTTAAATGACTGTTATTTGGGTATGGATGCTGCCAGCCAAAGAGCACCAAGATCCCAACATGTCCCTATAACTGGCTGGCAAAGTGAGTGAAAGTATCACGGCTCAAGCAATAGTATTAATTCTGGGAATGTATACATTGGTACAAATCAGCCAGTGCTCATGAACTGAAAAATAGATTGTGTGTACTTGTTTATTTAACGCAAGACTGAACCTTAAGAGTCTGAGTCTCAAGCTTCCTCCCTATGATGAGGACAACAAGTTGAGTGATAATGAAAGGTATAAACTCTCTTAAAGGGAGCTTTTGATAGTGCTCATAAGTAATGTGCCCATGAAAGCGAGAAGTGGACACTTGCTGCAGGGTGCCGTCAAGTGGATTAAGGTCTGACACAGCAAATGAATGTAAGCGCATGCTCCTGCTAGGTGCTGACATGTTGAGACATATAAATGACAGGGAAATTCATGCCCTAGAATTGATGCTTGAACGACTGGGGAAAACAACTACTTTACTTTATAAACTCACAAATTCTCATTAGCCTTTGGGGGAAAAGTAAAGGCTATCTTACATCTTAGTCTGATGTACTAAGGGTTCATTTGCAGGAGCTTGGAGGGGACTGGGGCTTGTAACCTAACCTTTAGAGGTGACATCACAGAACTTCTGAAATCTGATTTGGTTTGCAGGTTTTTGTTTTGTTTTTGCTTTGGTCTATATTCTTGAGAGAACAAAGGAATACTTGGAAAGACTAGCAGGAATCTGATTCAATTACAAAAATTACCTCCTTGGTGGAAAAGTATTTTGTACACAGTGTGATCCAACTGTGACAGGAAAGGATTCATGGTCCATCAGTAACTGAGGAGACTGTCTAATTTCCAATTTTGTCCAAAGAGATATTTTACATCCTCAGTGGATTCCAGTCAAATACTTCTCTGTGACTTCTCTGCCCTACTTACAGTTGTCCCATAGCTTACTGTGTGTATAGGAAAAGACCAAGAGCCTTGGCCAAGAAGACATCCTTAACATCATTCTTACTGCTCTGTGCCATCTTATTTCAGCCACTCCGCTTCCCAGCATCCTGAATACACTGAGCTCTACCTCCCACAGTCTTTGCACATGGTCTTCTATGAAGAATATGCCCATAGTCTCCCTTTTACAGTTAATCCTATGCATTCCAGATATAGAGATGTCTTAGTTTAATGGCCACTCGGTCACTTTTATATTGCTATGATCAAACATCTGGCAAAATTAGCTTAGGAGAGGAGAAGTTTATTTATTTAGGCTCACAATTCAGGGGATACAGTCCATAAAGGTATGGCGAATGGAGTAGCTTGATCTGTATGCCAGGATTTAGTGGTGCCATTGTTCACATTTTGGATCAGGAAACAGAAAGATTGGACCAGCAGTGGAGCATGGCTACACTCTCAAAGGTAATGTGCCAGTTACCCACCTCTGCCAGCCATGCCTCCCACCACAGAGTTTCTCAAGCCACCCAAGTATCCAAACACATAAGCCCGAGTGTGCACAACAGCACTTTTTCAGAGAAAATTTTTTGATGGTTACCAATATCAAATCATTTCCTTTATTACTCTATTAGGGTTTAGTTTTCCTTCATTTAAAATCACTAACCTTGATTTATAGCTATATTGTTCTTAGTTTGATAACTTGATTAGACTATAGCTAGATAGGGAAAGAGGAGGTAACTAGTACACATGATGAAGACTGTAGTGGGGTTTAGGTGTTATTGAGGGAGACCTAGAAGCATAGCTTTGGGGTCTCAGGACCCTAAATGGGGTGTGGACAATAGAATACAGTAATTTTTTAAAAAAATAAACAAATGTAAGTCTTGACTAAACACTAAGTTTCCTAAGCAACACATGAATTCAAGAAAGGACACAATTTGGAGAATTCAATGAAAATGTCATTAGAAATGCAGTCATATATATATATATGTATGTATATATATATTACACACAACACACACACATATATATATACATATATATATATATTTACTGTGAATAATACAGTTCCTGGCTCTCAACTGTCTATGACAAAGACTTATGGAGGTAAGGTGGAAAGTCCTGAGAAACTAGCTAAGCACGAAACACTGAAATCTAGGTTCTACCATAGAAATCACACAGTCAGAACCTGATTTCAGCAATTACTTTGGAATTGGAAAGTTTGAAAGCTTATACCTCCCAGGGAAGGATGGAAAGGTAAATACACTTAGTTTCTGATATAGTGTGATGGCAGCTACCCTTTCCTAGATTATTTCTCAATGGACAGCTGCACACATGCTTCTTGACCTGGGATGTGCCTGTAACACAAATATTAGGAATCTATTTTGGCTGGTGGCTGCTTCTGCTTATATCTTATGCATATGGTGAAAGGGTAGTAGACAATATTTTGTTTACTGCACTATTGTAGATCTCACAGACTCCAGGTGAAGTAGAGTGAAGATGTAGAAGGCTTGTGCACTTGATCCTTATGACACAACTCTCATTTTTGTCATTTGGAGTAAGACAGAAATATTAGAATATTCAAGAACAGCTACATGTAGAAAAAATTAGAAAGTGGCCAAGCATGCCCACAGGAATTCCCAGGAAGGACCTTAGTAGGCATTACGTTTGTCCTTTAGACAATCTTTCTCTCTCTCTCTCTCTCTCTCTCTCTCTCTCTCTCTCTCTCTCTCTCTCTCTCTCTCGCACTAACACACACACACACACACACACAAAATCAGAAAACCTTAGGAAAAAAGAATTGAGCTTCCATCCAGCAGTGTTATTGCATCATTAGATTCAGGTGTCTCCTTCTCAATCAAATATCTAAAGACATTGAAATAAAAAAATGAATCCATATAAACTGTCCTACTGTCCTGGAAAGAGACTTGATGGCAGGTCCACTAAAAAAAAAAAAAAACCAAAAAACTTTTAAAACAGAAAGGCCCTGAAAGGAACTGTGAAAATATCAAGAAGGGATTTATGGACAAAATGTAAATATCAGTAAATAGAAATAGAAAGATAAACTTCTAAAAGTTCTGGAGTTGAAAAGTACAGTTACTGAAATGAAGGATTTTTCACTGGAGAAATTTAAAGGAAGGTAAGAGTAGATATAAGAACCAAAGAGGAAACCTTCACTCTTAATTGCAATTCATTTGTACGGCAAGTTTTCTTTTTTCTCTTTTACTCAAAATAGATTCTTTTTTCATGTAATATATCCTGACTGTTTCCTCTCCCTCTGCTCCTCCCAGTTCCTTCCCTTCTTCCCTTCAATACAGATTCCCTTGCTCTCTGTCTGTCTCTCATTAGAAAAGAACAGACTTCTAAGAGATAACAACAAAACATAACACAATAAAATATAGTAAAATAAAACAAAACCCATCACATCAAAGTTGGACAGGACAAATCAACAGAAGAAGAAAAGCCCCAAGAAGAAGGTACAAGAATCAGAGGCCTTTTCATTCACACACTTAGGGGCTCCCATAGAAATAGCAAACTGAAAGCTATAATATATACCTAGAGGGCCTGGTGCAGGCCTGTGCAGATCCTGTGCTTGCTGCTTCAGGCTCTGTGAGTTCATATGAGCTTTGCTCAGTTGATTTAGTGGGATTTGTTATCCTGGTGTGCTCCATCCCCTCTGGCTTTCACACTTTACATCTCCTCTTCTGCAGGCTTCCTTGAGCTCTGAGAGGAGAGATTTGGTGGAGACATCTCATTTAGAGCTGGGTATTACAAGGTATCTCTCTATGTGGCTATGGGTCACTATGTTTGTTCCTATCTGCTGCAGGAGGAAGCTTCTTGATGATGATTGAATTGAATAAGGCACTATTTTATGAGTATAGCAGAATATTATTAGGAGTTGGTCTATTATTACTTTATTTTTTTTAAAGGACAAGTAGCATTTAGTCTTACTCTGGGTTTCTTGGCTATCAATTTTCTGGGTTTTGATAACCTGGATAGTATCAGGTATGGGTTCCATCTCATGGATTGTTCCTTAAGCTAAACTAGATGTTAGTTGGTTCCTCCAAGAAGAATTGTGCCACCATTGTGACAATCATATATTGCAGGCAGTAGTTTTGTGACCAGTTTGGTTTTTTTTTTTTTTTTTTTTTTTGATAGCCTGCCGAGTACCTTCCCATACCAAAGACACTAGAACATAGGGGTGACGGGGCTGTGAAATTATGCTTTTGTACACTGTAAATATTTGTCACTGTAGGTATTGGTTTAATAAAGTGCTGATTGGCCAGAAACTAGACAGAAAGTATGGGGGGGCAATCAAATTAGGAGAATTCTGGGAAGCATAAGAACAGAGTGGCAGATGCCAGCCAGATGTAGCAGAGGAAACAAGTAGAGAGTGCAGCGGATTAGAAGGTGCCAAGCCAGGTGGCAGAACATGGATAAGAATCATGGGTTAGTTTAAGAGTTAGGAAGTAATACACCTGAGCCATGGGACAAACAGCCTGTAATTAATATAAGCTTCTGTGTGATTGATTATTTGGGACTAAGCCACTGCAGGTCTGGACCTTGGGGTGCAGGCAGGACTGAAAAACTTCTGACTATATGAAGTTTCCATGTAGGCAGCAGCTAGACCTTTCAGTGTTTAGTGAATTATATGGGCACTGTCTACAGCAGTGAGGGCTTGCTGTCAGATACTGGAGTGCAATCTATTGTCTGGACAACAGCCTGGGTTGTTTTGGAAATTCTCATGGGAACTTTTTGGCCAACAACTCAATTGAACACGGACCAATGCTGGTACTGGAGGCTTTGTTTAATGATAAGTGATGACCAGCTGGGATACCACTTCAGTTATTCAGAGTCTTCATGAGGATTGTCTTTATACATTTAGGAAGGTTTTTGTTTGTTTGTTTGTTTTTACTGTACTAGGCTTCCATACTATCCCCTATCAGTTTTAGCTGTGTCCCCCTATTCTTCCCTCCACCCCATCTTCCCTTCACTTCCACACCTATTCCTCATGGTCCTGCCCTCCAATCTTTAGTCTACCCATAAAATCTATTTTATTTCCCCTCCCAGGAAAACCCATGTGTTCTCCTCTAGTCTATTCCTTTATACTTGATCTCTCTGAGTCTATGGGTTGTAGCTTGGTTATCATTTATTTAACAGCTAATATCTAAGTATTAGTGAACATATTTCTGGTTACCTCACACAGGAAATTTTTTTTTCTAGTTCCATCCATTTGCTTGCAAATTTTCTGATATAATTTTTTGAAAGATGGGTAATAAAAATGTATGCTTTCTTTATCCATTCTTCTGTTGAGAGTCATCTATGTTGTTTCTAATTTCTAGCTATTATTAATAGAGAAGCTATGAAAATAGATAAATGTTTTGTAGTAGGGTGAAGCATCCTTTGGATCTATGCCAAAGACCAGTAGCGTCTTGGTTAGAGCTTCTATTGCTGGGAAGAGACACCATGACTGTGCAACTCTTACAAAGAAAAACATTTAATTGAGATAGTTCACTTACACTTCAGAGATTCAATTCATTATTATCATGGAGCATGGTGGCAGTGTACAGGCAGACATGGTGTTGGAGAAGGAGCTGCTACATGCTGATATGACAGGCAATAGGAAGTTGACTCAAACCCACCCCTAGAGTGACACACTTCCTCCAACCAGGCCATATCTACTCCATCAAGGCCACACCTATAACAGTGTCATTTCCTTTGGAAGCCATTTTATTTCAAACAAACACAGATGAAATAGCTGGATCTTGAGATAGGTGGATTTCCAACTTTCTGAGGCATTGCCACACTGATTTCTGTAGTGGCTGTGCAGGTTTGCACTCCCACCAGCCATAGGTGACTGCTCCTCTCATTCCACATCCTTGACAGCATGAGTTGTCACTTGGGTTATTGCTCTTAGCTATTCTGACAAATCTCAAAGTCATTTTGGTTTGAATTTCCTGGATGGTTAGAGATGTTTGATGTTTATTTAAGTATTTCCTCAACTATTTAAGTTTCTTCTGTTTTTAATTCTCTGTTTAGATTTGTACTTCATTTTTTAAAATTTAGTTATTTGGGTTTTTTATATATAGTTTTTGAGTTCTTCATGTATTTTGAATATTAGTCCTCTATCAGATGTGAAGTTGATAAAAAATCTTTTCTTATTTTGTAATTACTGCTTTGTCTGGATGATGGTATCCTTTTCCTTAAGAGAAAAACTGTCATGTGAAAGAAATTGCAATTAGAAGAGAGAGTTATACTTACTCTAATTTGATGCAACTCTTGATCTCAATAATTCTGTGGGTTTTTTTGTTTGTTTGTTTAAATAAGCTCATTTCAGAGCCCTATTCTATCCTACACAAAAAAGAGAAAATAGTCTAGAGGATTACATAGAACCCTTCTAGGCTTCTATTTCCAATTAAGAAAGTTCCTGGGTCACTACTATCTGTAGAGACATCATGTAGGAGGACCGAGCTTTCATAGAGATCACAGGAACAATCCATTTCCAAAGTCTCAAGGTGAACAGCAAAAGCTGTTATGAATGTGACAGTAACATGAGCTGCTGTCTACTGAATGCTTGTCCCATGTCAAGTGCCATGAGTAACCCACTGAATCCTCACACTGACTTTTATTAATCTATTCTATGATAATGTTCTAGTTCAGCAAAGGAGGCAAATAGTTAAAGACCTTGAGTCAGGTGCAGCTATTATGACAGGGAAGAAGACTCTCAGAAACTTTTATTTTGGCCACTAGCTGTTGCACATACGTTTTTACATTTGCAAAATGTTCAATAACATTGCTAATAAAAAACAAGAAACAAGTTTGTTTCTCCTCTCTTTTCTTTCTTTATGGCCAAATAACTCACCTGAAAGAAATTTGCATTACCAAAGACAAATCATGCTGTGTATTCCTTGGTCTCAAGAGAAAAGCATAGCAATAAACTCAGGCTTTTCCTTGTTACAAGGTAAAGAGTACTTTTATGCGATATCAGTTGTCTCTCACAGCCAACATGGCCGCCAAGAGTGGGAAAAGGAAGCACCCTTGGTGGTGTATCCATTTGAGAAATTAAGAATGAGCACAAGATCAGAGTAGCCCTTGGCCATTTTGTTACCATAATGGTTTTCATGTTTATGAAAGAGACTAACGCCTGAAATTGCATCAACATTTGCAGCAGAAAGAATGCCAGTTGGAAATTGGATTTTTTTTTCTTCTCTCTCTTCTAGCTAATGAGGTCTTTTCTCAAGGTGCAGGAGCCTGGGGTGCTGGGGAAGCACACTACCTCTGTTTCCATGTTTTACATCTACTAATGCCTATCATGAAGTTTAAGCAACATCTAAGTGACAAGGGGAGGTTGGAGGTGACATTAAAAAATTGTCAGAGAAATTGTTCATCTGAGCATACAGATTATAAAAGAAATGTTTAATTAGATAATCTATGAAGTATTTCCAATATATAAACAGATGTTACATGCCAGTTCAACTGTAGTTGTGGCCAGAAACAAAAATCTTTATTTCATGACCCCTTGATGACATTCCCTGGAGACCAAGCTGATGTCAGATGGTTCATAAAGAGTTGCTTCCGAAGCTATTTCAGCTGCTATTCTTCCTTTAGATCCCCATAGAAGAGAGACAGGGCCCTTTGGTTTATGGGAATATGTTGAACATGGGCAATTCTTGATCAATTAAAAATGCAGTTTCATGGTTTGAAAAGATTTCTGGCATATGTGCATAAAAAATAAGCGTATCGAGGCAGCATTATGGATTCATTCTGGTACTGTGTGAACAAGTTTTTTGTTTGTTTTATTTTTAATTCTGGGAAGACACTATGGGGATAGATCAGGAATCTTTAGAGTCTTAGTGGCTGGTTCAATGTAACAAACAAAGTGTGTGATGAGGGCTTACTGACCAATCTTCTCCCACTCTCCACTCCTGGGCACTATTGGCAAGCTACCCAAGGATGCTGCAGCCTGACAATTTACCAGATGGAGATAAGGTATATTGTGACGGTGCTGATAAGATCCTCAGAAAGAAAAATTTTAAACTCAAGCAACATAGATGTAGTCCCAGTTTTAGGAATGATAAAATCTGATGGACTAGGCACTAAAAAATAATGACAGGAGGCTGCAGTTTTCCCAGGAGGGCTCTGGGGTGGAGTTGGGGTGGGTCTGAGAAGCAGGAAGCACTTCAAAGTTATCTCAGAAAAGATTGCCACAGTCAGTGTCCTGCTAAATCAATATGGGCTCCTTTTCCTGCTCTTCTAGCAGCTGCATCTAAAGCATTATGCATACAAGACAAGTGCTCTATTACTGAGCTATAGCCCCAGCCCTTCAGTGTGAGTTCTTGACCAAAGCTATATATATATATATATAGATAGATAGATATAGATAGATATAGATATAGATATATAGATATAGATATATTTGGCCAGCTTTTGTGTGTAAAAGTTTTCCTTAGACATTTCTTGTCATTTATGATCAAGGCAGCCTCTAAGTCGTCAGTGTGGTTTCTGAGGCAGTGTGCTAATAAAGTGTGCACAAAGTTGAAGTGGAGAAAAAAAAAAAAAACAACTGAGTGCTCCAGAGGTCTTTTATAACATGTTTTTATTACTAATGTAATTACTAAATGGCTGGAGATACGAAATGCTGGGCTAAGCAATTTACATATTGAATAGGTAAATATTATTGTTATTTTTCTGTGTCTCCATGAGAGTCACAGAATGTTAAATTGTCACTCTCGAGTTGGAGAGTTAGAAGTAACAAAGGCAGACTGCTTTCTGCTCATTCCCCATGCTCCTGCTATGCACATATACTGCTGGGTGCTTTGGAGAAAAATTAAAGTCAGAATAAAATGAAGCAGGAAAAAAAATCACTCCTAGTCCCAATAAATATCAGCAACAATTTACTTATTTCTTTCTATACTTTTTCCCATGTGAGTGATTTTCTTCACCATTGTGTAGTTCAATTGATATTGGTATGAGCACATCATGGCTCTACAGGCCTTAATGGGGCAGAAGGAAAGGCCATTATATTGGTCAAGTAGCCCCAAGATGCTTCCCTCAAGCCCTGTAAGAACTTCATTCACTTAAGAAAAGCAACAATAAAATAATCCAAATAGGCAGCACGGGATAAATTAGACTGAGACTGCTTAAGCTGTATGATGCGAACTTCCAATTCACACTTCGTCTGGATGATCTTTTTACTGTTTTCCCACTTTCAGCAAATATTACAAAGTCTGGAGTTAGTGATTCTTAAGTAACCAAAAATATACAAGTTCTCTATGGTTTTTTTTTTGATTCTTTTATTATTGGTTTATTTTTGCATCTTTTAACAACTTTGTTGGTATATAAGTGATATATAAACACAGCATATATTGAATAGAGATGAATTCATGAGTTTGGATTGAGTCACTCACTCATGATGCTGTCACCATGGCCATGCAGCACATGCAGAGAGTCACTCAAACAGGCTCTAAGATGATGTCAGCTATGTACCCTCAGCTATTCACATGGAATCCTGCCCTGTAGAACTGTAACTCCTAAACATGGGGCCTTGAGTCCCTGTAGCTCATAACAAAGATCTAAGAAATGATTGTTTTCCTAAAGAAAAGTTATTCCAATAATGGAACTATTATGTTCTGTTCTGTCTTACGATAGGGTATTATTTTTACATGCCTTTACTTGACTGGAATAGAAATCTTGCAATCTCATTTTAAAGTTTTTACTCCTCATAAAACCAAAGCCCAAGAATCTTGTGCAGCTCTTGGTTAATCTCGGGGGACACACAGCTTGAGAAGTGTTCTAGCCTTATTTCTGCTGCTAGGATAAAACACTCCAATCAAAAGCAAGGGAGGAGAGAAAAATGGGCTTAATCTTCCGGGTTACAGTCCATCATTGGAAGAAGCCAGAACAGGAGCCCAGGCAGGAATTTGGAGGCAGGCCTGCTTGTTATTCCACACAGTAGTGCCTCTAACCAGAGAACTAACTTCATATCAGAAGAAGTACTAGGAACCATAGAAGAAATTTTTCTGCTGGCCCATTCACAGGATCATGGCTGCCTAGTTTTCTTTTTTTTTTTTTTAACTTTATTTATTTATTTATTTATTTATTTATTTATTTGCCTTGGTGTTTGCCTGGAACTGGAACTACAGACAGTTGTTAGCTGCCATGTGGGTGCTGGGAATCGAACCCGGGTCCTCTGGAAGAGCAGACGGTGCTCTTAACCACTGAGCCATTTCTCCAGCCCAGTTACCTAGTTTCCTTATACAGCAGGAACTGTCTTCACAGGGAATGGTGCTGCCTTCAGTGGGCTGGGTCCTTTTACATTAAATAGCCATCATGACAATCCCCCATAGGATGTACCTACAGGCCAGTATTATCTAGACAATTCCTCAGTCTCCTCTCACATGATTTTAGCTATATCAGGTTGACCAATAAAGCTAAAAAGACCAGGAAGGTAGACAATGGTAACAGTGAATGTAGTCACCAATATACCAAGACAGCAGTCAACACTGACAAGGTTCTTTGTGGAACTCTAACACCATAGAGACAACTTTATATGGATTTGCTCAATTGCTCCTAAGGCAAATCCTTTGAGGTGGATAACAATAAGCATTCTCATTTCCTAAAAAGAGAAATTCAAGTGAAGAATTCCGAAGTTTCTCCATCCTAATAACAATTCTATGATCTCTATTTCTTTAATCCCACCACTGACAGAAAGTCAGCCTATAGGATCAGGCACTGTGAGGAACTTCCTAGCTCTTATTCACCACTGGGTTTTCCTTTGATCAGTTTTTATGGGTAGCCTTTCTTCTTTGTGTGTGTGCACATGGGTGTGCGTGGAAACCAGAGGTGAACTTTGTGTTTTGTCCATATGTCATCCACTTTCTTTTGTGAAATAGTTTCTCTTACTGGTCTTGAGCCTACCCACCAGACTAGGAATGGCCAGGAATCTCCTTGTCCACTTTTCCAGTGCTGGAAAGCGAACACTTGCTACCACACGCAGTTTTAAATACACACACACACACATACACACACACACACACACACACACACACACAAGTTTTGAGAGTTGACTGCAGGCATGTTAACAACTGAACCGTTTCCCTTTGCCTATGGGTAGATTTTTGAATCATTTATTGGTAATACTAACTTTGATTTTATTCCTCATGATCCAGGCTACAGAGGCTAAACATAGTCTTTGGAAAATATTTTTTTCTGTGACCTCAGAGGTCAGATCCAAGCAAAGCAGTTCACAGGAAGCTTTATCTAGTGAGTCTAATGAATTTTATGCACTGTGCTAAAGTGGAGAGATAAGGTCTTTTCATTGCTTCTCCTTTGTGGTTCCTTATTTCAAATAGATTCCTCAGCATGCAAATTAGTTTCAATATTTATTTAGAACAGGACACTTCATTATTGTACTCAGAAAGCTATTAAATGCCTATACCACTTTTCCTTTTATAAGTGGCACAGACCTTAGCATCTTCACACATCAACAACCTTCCCAAATACACATTTAAAAGAAAAAAAAACTTGCAGATTAAATAATACTAATCTCAATAAAAGCTTTATCTATAAATTGTGTCATGGGATTTTTTCCTTTGTAACTGTATTTCTACTATAACTACTATGCATTAAGCATCATCTGGACTCATGACACTTCTTATCCCTTTCAAAATACAGTCTAGGTCCAATCCAACACTACTGCTTGCTGGGATCGAATGACAGTGGACCGCTCAAAAAATGTAGTTGCCATTTTTTAATATTGCTTTCTTCAAAATGAACTCTTGGCCTGAATTATCCCCCTGAGGTTTGTGCTTTTGTGTGGTGTTGTACAGGCAAAACTAACAAAAAGTAAATCTCTTTCGGAGGAGGTTGAGCTTGCTGGTTCTATTTAAAGCACTGATGACATTCAACTGTTCCCTGGTCTACATATTGTCATGTGATTGTGACTAATTCACTTGGTGGGAGGGGGGGTTAAGCTTGTGTGCTGCACATTCTTTTTAGAGATAGTTTGACAGCTGTATATTTTGAATTATTTGAGTGATATCAACGCTAAAGGCTTTATTCCACTGTCCCCAGAGTACTGTGAACTTTAGAGCACACTTGCTCTGACTGGGGATTTGGAAAGGACAGATATCATAGTCAATGACCAGGAAAAGTATATACTAGTTCTCATTTAGAATAAAAAGTAATTTCGGGTTAGAGATAGTTCTCAGCTTGTCTATATCGAATGACTGCACATAGAAACATAATCCTTCACAGTGATTGGGGATTTGTGGAGTCAATAATTGTGCTAAGCACTTTGGCTGTCTTTATCTCTTTTGATCCTTTCGACAGCCTTGGGAGATTGTTACTGTTATGTCCCACCCTTGAAGGAAGGAAAATCACAGCTTAGGAATGTCTAGTTCCTCACCCAGGGTCACACAGCTCAACAGTGAACCTTGATATGAATTTCAGAGCCCTTGATCTTAACCACTTCACTAAATTGCATTTCTACAACAATTCAAATTATCTACCATCTCTTTTATAGGTTTAAATTCATAGTTTTAATATGTTGTTTTCTTTCTATTCCCTGAAAAATCTAATCTTCAGGAAACTTCCCTTCAGGAAATTACTACCCTGTGACATGGCAAAGACCCTTGCCCTGTAGCTCCAGTCCCATTCTTTGGTTCGTTTCTCCGACCCTCTCCCCAGGTGCCGTTCCTCTCTGAATTTGATACACATAGTCAGTGAGAAGCCACACGAGCTAGTTTTGTGTGCAGAGTAATGATGCCCCGAAGCATCCCTCCACTAAATTTGTTTGGTCCAGCTGTCAGCGTGGACGACAGAGGGACAGACTCTAGAATCAGCAGCAGCTTTGCTGGGCAGGAGCCTCTACTGAGAGTACAGGTTGGCAATGAGCCTTGCTGCAAACTCACTGGAGGCTTGTCATCCCTGCTGTGCTTCCTAAGCACCAGTCCTGCTGCTTTGGTGCTCAGTGGCTTCCTCTGAAAAATACACAAATGCCATCATTCATACACCGTGGGTTTTGTTACTGCTTTGTTGTTGTGTATGTATCAATGTCAGTGTATATGTGTGTGTTATGTGTGTGTGTTGGGGTGGGGAGCTTGTACTCCCATGTGTAAGCTTGTGGAGGCCAGCGGTTGGTATCAGGAAAAGTTTCTACTGCTCTTTATCTTATTTATTGTTTGTTCCATTTAAAACGATTTACTTATTTTACCTGTTTGAATGGTTTGGGTGCATGTGTATAAAACTGCCATATGTGTGCCTAGTGCCTGAAAAGGGTGTCAGGTCCCTCGGAACTGGAGTTGTAAGCCACTGTGTGGATGCTGAGAAGCAAACTTGAGTTCCAGGACAGCAAATTCTCTTAACCCACCCCCATCACACATTCTGAAACATGTCTTTTCGCTGAACTAGCAATTTGCCATTTCAGCTGGACTGGCTAAGCCAGCAGGCCCCAGGGGTCTCCGTACCCAGCCCCTGCTGCTGAAGTTACGAGTTGTGTCATCATGGCAGCTTTTTAACATGGGTTCTAGGGATTTGAACTCACATTCTCACTCTTGTACAAGCAAGCGTGTTTCTCTAGGAGCTCTCTCTCCAACCCCCTCTCCAGCGTTTCATTATCACTGGTTACAGAAACTTTTCTTCTGAAAGGCTGAGCTTGACATTTACATGGCTGGGTACTTGGTTTTAAACCCAGTTTGCTTCTGACAAGCCAATTCCCAAGGCCATTTTTAACAAGTATGAAGCTTATGTGAGGCAGTTTATGCCTCACATTAATTAGACTGAGAAGGCTGGTGTCCCAAAGGACTCCCAAGAACACGTGGAGCCCAGCTCTTTCCACCGCAGAGTTAACTGAGCACCAGGCTAGCATTCAGGAGGGAAAGCTAGATGGGACAGCAGAGCCAAGCACTGAGTTAACTGAGCACCAGGCTAAAGCAAGATGGGATGGCAGAGCCAAAGCAGCAGAGTCAGAACTCATGCAATACCCTTTATTTTTAGGAAGCAAACTGAGCTACAGACAGAAAATGTGCTAATCGAACAAGGGGATCCAGACAATTTAACTTCCAGGTCAGCAGTAATTCTTTCTACAGTCTCTACCACTGTATGCCTACTCACTGAGATTCATTTCTACGTTCATAAGTTAATCCAAAGTAGAGAACAAGTCTTGTTCTCTGTCACTCCACATGTCTTTTGTCACCAAATGATAACAATCGTATCACTTAACACCTTTCAGTTCAATCCCTGTCAATCATCTCTACTATTTTCTTATTTTCGACCCTAATTACCTTCGAATTAGACTAGCACTAGCTTAAAGCATTTCATGAATTATGCTACAAAATACATTGAAATGTTTCTTTGTTCTATGTAAGTGTCGAACACTGGAGAACCCAGGATGAGCCAGATTTAGCTCCTATACAATATATTCCCCATGCACTGAACGAGACAGAGTCATCTTCACAGGAAGTGAGTGGCTTTTTTGAGCACCGGGGCCCTCAGGAGCACATAGATAGAAAACCAGAATTAATCTTCAATGGTCAGAGGGCTTCTGGTAAAAGGCAATGGCCTCTGGATGTAGATGACAATGCAGACTGGGCTGCTTGGGATAAAGAAATTATGAAAGAGAAAGTAGGAAAGAAGATGTTCGGAAGATTAAGGGCCAAGTGTAGGCTAAAGATAGGTATAGGCTAAAAAAAGAATCAGAGAATAAAGTAGGCTTGCCACCTAGAACATTTTATAAGTGCATTTAAATAAGAAATGAAGTGTTTAGCAATACTCTCTTAAGACAGATATCTATGTCAAATCCAGCACTAGCAGTGATTTTTTTCAGGCAAACATATATAGGGGTCACCCAGTAACTTTGGAGCATATGAACTATTGAGAACAACAGTAGTTAGGTTCACCTGGCATTGATGAGTTTGCGTTTTCATTGTCTGAAGTAGCAGGACCTGACAGAAATCCACGTGGCCATGCTCTAGGTATTTTTCTTTTTCCAGAAAAGCTTGAACTTGGCATTGATTGGCATGTCTTTTATGTAGCTCAGCTTCAGAAGTATAGTGGTATAGTAAACAAGTTGCAGTGCATTTCACGTCAGTGCTGTGGACCATAGACAGGATAGCTTAAGAAACAGTAGGGCATTATCACTTAGTTTCAGAAGCAAGCAGCCTAAGACCAAGGATGGATCTGATTCCTTTGGAGGAATTTGAGAAGGAAATCTGTGTACTATCTCTTCCATAGCATTTGGGGACTTTGGGAGCAATCTTTGGCATTCCTTAGCTTATGGATTTATGAGGACATAAGTTATATAGATTATGGGTTACCTATTAACCTCATTTCAACTTCCTAATCTCTCTAAAACTTTCTCTTCAAATATGGTCACAGTCTGAGAAAGTTAGGACTTCAATATTCATGTTTTTGTTTGTTTGTTTGTTTTTATGGGAGAGATACAATTCAAACTACAACAATTTCCAATTTTAGCCCCTAAACGTCAAATAGAATATAAAAATATATCAATTAATAAATATGATGGATATTTAGGAATGATACAAGCTAATAGTTTTCAAGCCTTTCTGCTAGCAGTTTAGGTTGAAATAGAATGAAATTGTAACATATAAAATTGGACAGTGATTCAAGTTAAAGATTAGTGTAGATGAAGTGGGGGAATGAACAGCTTGATTAGGTCTAAAGTCAACACACACAGGATGAGAGGCAAGTATACATGTTAGTAACACACACACACACACACACAATCTCTTTTCCCGAAGCACACCATGCTTATTTAGATAGTGGTATATTTCCCTGAGATTTCTCACTGTACCCACCCAAAGTATGAGGATGCCTGGTTAATTCTTAGGATTTTGATGGATTCCAACAACATTATTTTTCTCAGCTTCCCAGATGGAGATCAGAGACCCTGAAGAGTCACAGTCTTTCTGCTACACACAATGATAGCAACCTGCTAAGGAATAGGTTGCGGAAGAGTCCCATCAGTCATTCCTCAAACTATGGAGTTGTGGATATAAGCAAACATAGCCTCATAGTGATTCTAACAATATTATTTAATATATGGCATCAGATTCCTAAGTATGTTTATTTTATGCATAAATGCCACTTTTTATGGAAGCTTGTAGAGAGAATTAGAGCTTTGCTGGTGTCATAAAACTTGAAATGAGGTTTTTCTTCACACTCATTCATGTTCTCTAGGACCTTGTAGTTCTATTTGATTTATGTAATTCTATTATGAAAACTAGCTACAAAATAAAAAAAAATCATCCTCATAAACCTCCTGCTATGAATTCCTATGGACATAGAATTCAGATCCTGGGACTAACCAGGAAACTGTGATTACACGATGTAGTTATGACTCTCACACTGAAGTCGCTACCCTTCTACCTCTTGTGAGAAAGAGCTGTCTCACAAGCCAGGAGACCCAGCAGGCAAGATCTGTGACAGAGACTTCACTTTATATCAGTTCCAATCACCCATGAGTCACTAGTATTTGCTCAGATTTTTGAACATAGGTTTTAATACTGTGTTATAGTTTAAATTTGATATGCCCCTCCCCCACCTTGAAAATATCATCCCCAGGTGGTAGTGTTACTTTGGAAAGTTCTATAAATTTGGGGACATTAGGCTTAGCTGGATGAACTGGGTTCCTGAGACAGGTTCTTGGGGTGTATTATCCCTGCCCACTCCCAGCCTTACCTATTCCCAGGCTAGTGCGGGGATGAGGGGGAGGGGCGGGAGAAGGGTAGGTGGGGCGGCAGGGGGGATATTATCACATGCTCTCACTGTAAACTGAGCTGTTTTGCCATGCCATCCCAGCCATGTTGGATGGAAACACATGCAGCTGTGAAACAAAATGATTCTTTCCTCCTCCAAGATGCTGCTGCCAGATACTGTATTCATGTGACCTGAAAGTAACTTATACTCACTTGGAGACACAAAGAGAAAATAATGGGGCTAAGGATGTTTAGAAAGATAGAAAGGGGAGTTTGAAACTGCAGTTCTCCCCAAGGTAGTCTTGTGCTCTGTTCTCTTGCTGCAATGAGCAAGACCACTTAAAGAAATACAAATACCAGGATTTAGTCTTTAAGAGGAAAGTGTCTGATGTTGAATACTTTAGACTTCTTTGAAAAGGCCAGAAGGAAGTATGAACAAATTCTTTAAATTATGCAAAGACTAAAACATTTGCAAGATAAGAAGATGAGCTCACCATGAAGTTCTTCAAAGTATTAGTTGTCCAGAATAGCTGATAATCTTTAAGAAAGAAACTCTGGAAAACTTTAGCCTTTAGAGGTGCAAACAGTGAGAATTTCCTCTGGAAGGAGATAGTTTGTTTTGACCTAGCATCTGCCAATAACCCCAGTACACATCTGTAACCCTGGTGCTGGGGGTGGAGCTGAAAAAGAAGAATCCTAGGAGTTAGCTGGCAAGCCAGTGCAGCCCAGAGCACCATGCTCTGGGAGAGACTACCTCAAAATGTAAGACAGGAGAAGTTGATGAAAAAGATATTCAACATCAACTCCCAGTTGTTTTATACCCCATACAGGCAAGCATGTCTGCATACACATACACACACATGAATATACCACTCATACAAACCCATACACTGAAGATTGGTTTGGCAAGTTTCCAATGTGTGTGTTTGTGCATGTGTTAATTCAATGAGATAATTTTTCCTCAGATGGAGTCTTCTGTGCTTACTTTTCTGAGGTAGGAAATGTCTAAGAACCAAGTGAGAATATTATTCAGATTAATAGGCCAGATTACATCCCAAGAGCTCCCCCTAGATTGGGTGAAAAAAAATCAAAGTTGAGGGAATTAAGACTCATGAGGCAAGTGTGGTAGAACCCTACATCCCCTCTCCTCTTCTGGAATGTGGGGAAATGCTGGCATGTCCTGTCCTTCTGCCAATACAGTCTCTTCACAGGCCAATTATCCACCCTCTGGAGACATCCAAATTATTGCTTCTATGACTTTGTCCTGTCTTCTTGAGGGTCCACCATAGCCCATCACTTACGCTGTATTAAAGGGATTCAGACTAATTGGGGAGAAATGATGGCCTTTGAAAGCTTACCCACAGTGGAGTATTCAGACAGTGAAAGAAGCAAGTGATTGTGGATTCCAGAAGGAAGCTGTAAGGAGTTTCACTGGCCACCTGGGTTGACTTTTTTTTTTTTTTTTTTTTTGTCCTGAAAATAGAGAAACTAACACTGGCAGAAAATGTTGGCTTTGTAAAAGTGTGAGGAGGAAGTGCCTTCTTGGTTTATCAGATTTTCCATTGCAAACCAATCTTCAAAAAATTGCCAACTGAGCCCTTGACAGCAGCCTGCTTAGAACAGAGGGCTGAATTTTCCCCAAGGTCAGTGGCCATCTAGAAACTATGTGTTGAGCACTTTCCTCCTGGGTTGAGTTATAGGAGTAAAGCAGAGACTATGGATTCTGGGGCACTCATCAGTTTGTGAGTCTGAAGGAGCAAGAGGAGTATGCTGAGTGCTAAGAAGAGAAAGCAGAGTACCAGGAACACCAGGGCATAAGCCACGCCGAGTCTCCCAAGACAGATGCTTGATCTGGCCTGAAGTCTCTTCTTTTGATCAGAGGTGTTCATGCATTTTCCAGGAGAATACGAGCCTCTGTAAATGTGAGTTACCTATGGGCCTCCTGTGCTCAAATGAAGGCTCTGGATTGGAAGAAGAAAGAACAGATTAAGACCTAAGTGACTTGCTTGAGGTACTTGATGCATTGAGTTGAAAAGGGCCAACTTATATGTACAGGGATACAGTCTGTTTACCATGGCTGGGATGGCAGAATGCACTGACCCTGGTCTCGAGGCGTCTCCTTCCCTACCGTCAGGAACCTGTCTCCTGAAGCTCTGTACTTTCCAATGTGACATCTCAACTACTAAATGTCACAGCTTGCTTTTGGAGCACAGTGTCCTGAGGTTCCTTCTCCTGACACATACTCATTCTCTCCTTTTCTTTCACCAATTTGTTAATTCCTGGGGAGTGAGTGTCACTGAAGAGGACATAAGAAATCAGAAACTGAGTGTGAGATCCCTTCTAAGGAGCTGTGAACTTGGGAGATACCCGCTCTGTCAGTTTGACTTTGTAGGTGAATGTTGAGGGTCACTGTGAACATGAAGTGGAACCCCACAAAGAACATGATTCCTGTAATCATGGCACTTGGCACAGGGAGATCAAAAGTTCAAGGTCATCATCAGCTACATAATGAATTAAATGGCATCTTGGGCTACAAGAGGCCCTGTTTATCAATCAGTCAATCTAACACAAACCCCAGTGAACCCACTACCTCATCCTTATCTTTCCCAGGATATAAAGGGACTCACTTTCGTGGGCTTTCTTCCCTAGTATTTTTGACTGATGACATTCATTCCTAACTGAAGGCATTTACTGAATTCTCACCATTTGCTCTGAACAGTGCCTTTTCACTTCAGAATCATCCTTAGGAACAAGAAGTGTAAATGATATTGTTGGCCTTTTTATTGTCTAGTAATACATTATGTTGGGCTATTTGACATGTCAAGGTAGATTAACTGAGCTGAGATTGGTCACCTGTTAAGCAATTTATATTCTATAATAGGATAAGATATGAAAACTCTATAGTATTTGGATAGCTAGAGTTGTTTCCTTCTGACCCATTAGTCAAGATAAATAGAAAGTCTTGATGATAATGGGATAGAGTCTTTCTAGGATTAGCTTGATTTTTTGCTATGATTTTTATTGTTATAAAATTCACATAATATAAAAGTCACCATTTTAAAGTATATAGTGTTAAGTGTACAATAACATTGATTTGGGGGTATCCATAATCTGATCATCACCGTAGACACACAGAAGACAGATGCAGTAGCTTTGAACCTATGAAATTAGTAGACTAGCTCCTGCTATTTGACGTTCAAGGGCCACCTGAGCTTAATGTGT
The DNA here is from genome assembly GCA_004025045.1 of Sigmodon hispidus. Taxonomy (NCBI): domain Eukaryota; kingdom Metazoa; phylum Chordata; class Mammalia; order Rodentia; family Cricetidae; genus Sigmodon; species Sigmodon hispidus. The sequence continues at coordinate 77,195 of PVIH01005287.1, forward strand.
CCTCACAGAGGGGCATTATATTACTTCTTTGCTTTGTGTTAAAATATCTGCTAATAGCAACTTACCAAAGGCTGGTTCTCGATTGCAGGGATAGTTCACTATGGTGAGGAAGGCAGAGCAGCAGGTCTGGTGCTGGTCCTGCTGCATCCAGTCAGGAAGCAGAAGAGATGGATGCTGATGATACAATCAACTTTCTCCTTCTTATCCAGTTTAGCACCCCAGTCTATGGAATTCTGGTTCTACATTCAGGTTGATTCTTCCCATTTGAGTCAAATCATTAGACACATGCTCACAGACAGACCCAGAGGAATGTCTTCTACCTCTGGGTGATTCAAAATCCTGTCAAGTTAATAATTAGCTTTAACTATTAAAATTGGGACTTTCAGAAGGGCGACAAAACCTGTTAAAATAAGGCTTTGTCAGAAAGTAACATATTAGTGCATTCATTGGACTTATACTAGAAGAATAATTCCCCTAGCATTGCTATTATGTTGAAGTCAGTTGCCAGATTTTATGGGTTAGCATTCCCAGGCCTTCTGAGGTATCCCTGTGCTACATATGAATGCTTCTGAATGTCTCGGCAGTGCAGTGGGCTAAGGCAAAGCACAGAATGGACATGTGACCTTTGCAATAGACCTAAATACTGGGACAGTGATGGGTGACACATATGACCCTGGGCAAGAAGATCCCTTATTTATTTGCATTTCTTTCACTTTTGACAAAATAACATTGATAATTGCCCTGGGTCATGGTTGGAAAGTTGAAAATAATAATAAAAATTGCTCATCCCAGAAGGTAATCAGTTAAAAGCCCACAGTGCCTAGAAGCGTGGCTCATCCCAGTGAAATCACCCTTGCCTTCAGCCTTCTGAGAGCTTGGAGATGAAGAAATCAAGGACCACATTTAGCATCCGAGTCTGCGTAAGGAGCAGAAACACATCAGCTATTGTTATTGTTATTGTTACTGGCAATAAACATTTCTCTCAAGCCTTAAGTGTACAGTTCTGCCCAATAAACAAAATTAAACTCAAACTAGTAATGGCTTCCTGAGAACATAATCGCTCATGTTTTGACATTGCTGATTGTGAGGCACGGAGCTCTTCCATAATAAGAAGCACTTTGTGGGCATCTGGCTTATAAAGCAGAACACTAATTTGTATTGTTTATAAGAGCACATAGGGAAAAGGGTGACACATCCCATTGACTCATTGCTGGCCCATCGCCCACCCCTGATTGTACTTGAGACTGCATGTATCCAGCATCCCTTTCCAAGCCAGGAAAGGGACACTGAACTCCCCTTCATTTGTTCCAACAGAGGAGACGGAATTAATTTCTAGCATCACTTTCTCATTTTATTTAAGACACTAAGAGAAATGGTGTTAGGAAGTGAAGTTAGATTCTCTCTAAAATAAAGTAAATGCTCTTAAAGAGAGATAAACAAACAGCCACTACGAAAACTTCAGAAGTGGGTTTAGCATCATCTCATCTGAGTCCTCTGAAGTTTAAGGATCAAATATTTTTATAATCTTTAAATCAACACAAGTAGCATTTCTTGCTTACATTATAAGGTGATTACGAATCTCCCACTCTCTCTCTCTCTCTGTCTCTCCCTGTCTCTCTTGTTGTCTCTGTTTCTCCCTCTCTGAGTGTGTGTGTCTGTGTACATATGTTCTTATGTGATCCTGTGTCAATTCATATTTACATGTATGCTCAGGTATGTGATGGACACACATAGGTTACCCTCAGGTTAGAACATCTACTTTGTTTTTTGAATTTGAGGTCTCTCAATGATCTGGAATTCTTATTTGGTTATACTGGCTAGCTAGCAAGCTCCAGGAATCCATGTAATTTTGCCTTCCCAGAGATGGTTTTGTATCTGCATATCTATCTATCTTTCTGTCTGTCTGTCTGTCTATCTATCTATCATCTATCAGATACTATCATTCTGGTTTTGTGAATATCAACTTTTTAAAAAGTATATATGCATATAAAATATATCTGATTTACAAATATCACAGTACTGCAGTTGTTATCACTGTCTTCCTGTTATCATTATCTCAGACAAGGATTCCACTCAGCTTATATAGAAGAGAGTTGCAGAGAATCATTTTCCTGTGTCTAGTCTTGGATTTCACAATAAAGGACTTACTGTATGTGTACATGTTTCCCTGGAGAGTGAGAATATTTAGCAAATTGTGATTTTTTGGGTTTCTCAGCTTAGCTTTAGGTAATATTGAGCACCAACCAATACATGTTGTCAGGATATGAACAGGGGTATAGGAAAGAGGCACAATTGTTGAGTTAGTAAATCATTTGACCTTCCATTTTTAATTTTCTCATGTATAAAATGAGTTCTACAGTTCATTCAACTCTCAACTTTTCTGCTCTGGTGATTCTATAATTAGACAAAAACTGCTGCACAATTGGCTCCAGTATATAATCCTAACTCTTGCAAAAGGCGATGCATACACTAGAATAGCTCCAGATGTAAGAAAAAAATCAAACCTTTTAATAATTAGCATTTCTTTTTCAGCAGGACTTGAAAGGTAGCCAGGCAGCTCCCAGGGGCCCCAGTGACTTCTTGACCTAAAAACTTAGGCTCTTATTATTCTGGGGGACACTCCTTCTTGGAGACTGCTTGAAATAATTTGGTGGCACACTGTGGCATTTTAAAAAATTCATTGCCATTTTTATTTTCATTTAATGTTTTGAGATGGTATTGCTAGGTTGGTCTTGAACTCCAAATCCTCCTTAGTATGGATTACAAATGTGTGATCCCATGGTGTTTTTGTTTATCTGGTGCTGGAGATGGACCCCAAGATCTTGAACATCTTAATCAAATCTTCTATGATTGAGCTATATCCCAAATCCTTCATTTAAATTTCCACAAACAATCACTTAAATGCATCTGAGGATAATTAACCAAATATTTGTATAGTGAACCATAACATTTCATTATACTTTATTATAATTTGTAGTAGCCTGTTTTGTTTTTAATGACAGTAAAAATGGGTGTACTGGTTCATTATTCTTTTCTTATAACTAGGCAAAGCCAGTCTCAGTCAGACTCAAAACTCAGAAAATAAGCATCTTGCCTAATGTAGTGAGGTTTTTAAGGAGAGAAGTATTGGAATCCACATCTATTACCAGGGTCAAGTGCTCTTTTTAAAGCTGATGATTCAAGATTGCATAGTATTTCTGATACAAAAACCCCATTTGTACATATATTTTTGTATATCACACATTTCATGATTAATCTGAAAATAGAAAGGTGATTTCTATAGAATTGACTAATATGCACTAAATTATAAATATTACCACCAAAAGGCAATAAACACAAGAATGTCAAATTTTAAATGTAGTTTCAGTTCTATACATAATAGCACTCTTTGGATAATTCACAAATACCTCTTATTGAACACATTCAAATCAAAGTGTAATATCTTTCCTTAAAAAAACTTGAAAATTAGTTATTTTTCTTCTATGTACTAATACAATTAATACTACCATCTACTCTACATCTTAAATTAGAAACTTGAGAATCATTCTTTTTTTTATAGATTTTTATCTATTTATTATGTACACAGTGTTCTGCCTGTTAGAAGAGGGCGCCAGATCTCATTACAGATGGTTGTGAACCACTATGTAGAAGCTGGGAATTGAACTCAGGACCTCTGGAAGGGCAACCAGTGCTTTTAACCTCTGAGCTATCTCTCCAGCCCTGAGAATCATTTTATCACCTTCCTTTCTGTCCTAGATTTTTATGATATAGAATTAAAATAAATATTTCATTTAGAACAGAGTTAAGTGCTAAAATCTATCTATGGTTTTGAAATTTAATTTAGACAAAACAGGATGGGCATAGGAAAGTGATGTTTAAAAAATTCAACATATTTGAAATTGGATGCTGAATACTGAATTAAGAAAATCACATGATAATAAAAACATTTGCAGAGAGTTGGTGATGATGACTGACAAATGTTGTTAAGGTGATAATTCTTGATAAATATGACTTGTAAAATGCCTATGTGAGAAAAAATTAATTTTTTGCTTTCATTCATTCATTGATCCTTCACAATCCCATTGAAATAGTCATTAGGGATATTTTATAATTTTACTCTTTTTAAATATTAATATTCAAAACAGTTTACTATATTTCTATTTTAATGTCACATTTTAATTTTATTTGAAAAATTGAACAAGGGCAAATTTTTATTTGCTGGTTTCTTCCCTTCCTCCCTCCCTTCTTGTTTTTATGAGTCCTGTGCTCAGTTTGTATTTAGGCTGTTCTGGAACTTACTACAAAGCCCACACTGTCTTCCAACTCCTGGGATCCTCCTGCCTTGTGTCTGGAGTGCTGGGATTATGGCTCTTACTTCTGCTCTGTTACCTGGGAGCTGCCTCCCCTTGATCTCACACAGCTGTGGTATTTTTCAACAAGAAGACAAGCTGTGTTCCTCCACTACTGTTTCAATTAAGCAGTAAAAAATTTCTTAGAAGATTCTCCACTCTCAAGAAACTTCTCCTCCAGCATATTGGTTGGAGTCAGATCATACACCCATCTCCTTGCTGCAAGAGAGGCAGGAAGCCTTAGAAGATATATTTTATTTTCAACACGAGGGAATTGGGCTCTGTCGGTGAAGAAACTGAGTGTGTATGGTTATATAGTTGTACAATCAAAAGTATTTAGTATCTTCTGGAAGTGAAGCTAAGTTTCTCATAATCACATTACTATTCTTTCTTATCTAACTTCCTGTTTAACATAGGAATGTGTGAATTTTGTTCTCAAGTACTTGACAATCCATTATGGAGACATTTACCTTACTGAATTATAAAAATGGTTGTATTAGTACTGTCACTTTATTGGTTATGCAACATGAAATGAATATATTTCTACTGCTGTTATGAGTTCTTAATACAAACATCTCCTAAAAATATTTTTATTAAAAAATATTTTTATTATCTTCAATAGCATTTTATTCGCTGTCTTTTTCTTTTGAGTTTAAAATTTTTTTATTTAAGAATTTTAAAATTCATTTTACATACCAACCACAGATCTCTCTCTCATGCCTTCTCCTGCATCTCCCACAAATCCACCCCCATGACTCACCCCCCATTCCTGCCTCTGAAAAGGTAAGACCTCCCATGATGAGTCTGCAAATGAGGAGAGGACTCAGGCAGCAGGAGGAGAGGGCGACACTGGGCCTGGCTTGAGCATCTGAAACTTCAAAGCCCTCCTCCAGTGACACATTTTTCCCCAAAAGGCTACATGTACACCAAAAGGGCCACATCTCTCTTCTAATAGTGCCACTCCCTATGAGCCTATGAGGGCCATTTTCATTAAACCACCATACATACTTTGACTACAGCTGCCAAGTCATGCATACTTTTTGGTTTGTTTTTAAAGCCTAACTTCATGTCAAGATCCTGAACTCAGGGTCATTGATCTCATTGATCTACCTCCCCATGTGACTACATAGAAGAAATATCCTTTTATCTTGCTTTTTATTATTGCCCTTTTTCTTTTTTCATTGACATGTTGAAGATGGTCAGCAGAGTCCACAGTGCTCAGGATAACTCTAGTGACTCCAGTAACAATGTTGTTTGGCTGGGGGCACCTTCCTTCAAGGACACGGTCCTGTGAGTCTGCTCATAGGTCTCCCAGGCTGTCTGTGTTGTAAAAGGTTTCTGACCAGCCTTTCTGGGCTATCCTCAAGGTTCGGACCCAGAGTCCCACAGAAGCACACAGACACTTATAATGTTTTTATGCTGATTGGCCTAGAGCTCAGGCATATAACTTGCTAGCTCTTTAGTCTTAAACTAACCCCTTTCTTATCCTATTTAGCCATGCAGCTTGGTACCTTTTCTCAGAGCAACATTTCACCTTCTTTTGTCTGCATGTGCTTCCTTCTCCTCATTGCATCCCTGTGGTGTTTATCTGGCAGCTCTGCTTGGCATCCGTGTCTGCACTGTGATGTTCCTTAGTTTTCTTAGCTTGGTAGCCTTGCTCACACTTCCTGTTTGCCATTGACCAATCAGCTTTTATTAAACCCAGAGGTGGGACAAATATTTACAATGACAGGAAACAGGAGCAACATGACATAATCCCACTACATGTCTGTCTTTCTCCACTTCCAGCACCATAGACAGAGTCTACATAGGAGGAGAAAGCCTGCAATTCAAGACAGCCAACATGATGATGAAATGTTTCAATCCTTTAAAAAAAATTCCTTAAAATTTACACTAGATTCTTATAGGGTCCTGTTATTTTCACTTTAGGAAGTGAATTTTTCAGATATGTGTAACATTTCTCTCCTAGGAAACACAATTTCTGCCCTGCTCCCTGACATTCTCTGATATTGATTCAATGTCCAGAAAAACTTAAGAGGAGACCCTGCCCTACAAGGACACACGACCTTAATGTCATTGCATTCCTCTTCATTTACATTATTCATATTTAATTCAACTCTTTGTCCTCTTTGAAAGTAAACTTCTAAAACTGTTAAAGACAAGTTCATCAGTTAACACTATTTTACATCTCAGACCTACATAAATAAGAATATTGAATGACCCCAGGGCAATTTTCATCTCTTATTTGACAACTTAATTTGTTTAATATGAACTCTGTTCTTGTGGAGTTCTCCATCTCTCAGGGGAGAGATAACGTAGTTGAGTTTTCATGGGCACATGAGAACACTCTCCCTCTGAGACTCCGATGCTATTTTTATGTGTATATGGCTATAACTGAAGCACTGAGATTACTTAAGCTAACAAGTGTGGATTCAGCCTAGTAGGAATGCAAACAGAACTTGAATTCATCATTTTGCTAATGGTTCTTTCCTGGCTCATTCATCAGCTACCATTCCATTCCCTACCCTAATAAACACACTGTATTATTTTATGACCTCTCTTCTGAGTGTTAATAGAATAAGGGAGTCATAATGGCCTCCATTACATACAGTCATAATGGAATGAAGGATTTGCTGGAGTCCACATTTTCCTACCATTATGTAGATAGACCTTAGAGCTAGATAAGTACCACGACTTCTTCCTTTTCTCAGCCAATATTAAAGAGTCTCAGATGGAATCATCTTAAAGTCAGTGAAGGGCTAGAGTCAGACAACACAGAAGTTCTTATTCAAAGCTATCTCATACTCATGCAAACCACAGCATTGTCCAAACACACTCTGCTGCTTGCTTTGATGAGCATTGCCATTAGAACATCTTCCTTGATACTCTGTTTCCTATTGTACTCTGAATTCCGTGTTAATTCGTGTGTGTGTGTGTGTGTGTGTGTGTGTGTGTGTGCATGTGAGTAGGTGTGCCCATGTATATGCATTTGCATATGTTTTGAACTGGCAAAATAGCATCCTTTGAAAATTGAGTACCTTTGATATCAGTGTAAGACAATAGACAAGGAGACAAGATGAGCTCATCTCATTGTATGACTTTGTAGCCACCATGAGAACTTCTAAGTTCTTTGGTTTGATTTGGGTGGTAATTTCATAATTATCATACATAAATATTTAATCTGAAGCACAGCACAGTATCTAGTCACTTAGTTAAAGAGTATATTTTATGTGCATGTGCATGGATGTCTGTGGTGTGTGTGTATGTGTGTGTTTCTGACATTTACAAAAACACATGAACATGAACGCACTGATTTGCTAGGGCTGTCATAACAGAATGCCAGACTACATAAATTAAACTACAAAATCTGGTTTCTCTTGATTCCAAAGACTGGAAGACCAAGACCAAGGTACCAGTAAGATTTTCTTTCTTTTCGGGGTGGTAGAAATGGTCCTCAGTCTTGGTTTCCATGTAGCCTTCCTCGTGTGTCCTAATCTCTTATGATGACAGTCAGATCAAATCAAAGCCCATTTTAGTGACTTAGTTTTAACTTAATTTTATTTTTAAGGACTCAGACTCCAAGTGTAATCAACGTCAAAAGTTTTAGTGACTTGAATGAGAATATCCCCTACAAGCTCCGATGTTTGGACACTTGTCTGCAGTTGCAGGTACTTGCTTGTCTGGGGAGGTCTCGGAGGTCCAGCCTTGTTGGAGGAGTATGTAACTAGGGAAGGAGATTTGAGAGTTTAAAAACTAATACCACTTCCAATTCACTCTGTGCTTAATGTTGGTGGTCCAGGGTGTAACTTCTCCACTTCCCGTTCCTCTGCCACACCTGCCATGTGTTGCTGCACCTCCCACCATAAACTCTTTCCCTCTGGAAAGATAAGACAAAAGAAACTGTTTCTTCCTGGAGTTGCTTTTCGTTAAGGTGCTTGATCACGTTTAGTTCCAACTATCTAATATGGAGGTGCTGGGGGCTGAGACTCTACTGTCTGAGTTCTGGGGTAGAAATAGTTCCTCCCATGACAATGGAGATAGTACTTCTTTATTAAGGTGCTCAAAGGTTTGATCCTTTGAAAGGAAAGGGGATTACATAAGCTCCAAAGGACTGTCAGGTGGTTCTTTCTGCCTATAAAATGAATGTGTCTGGCTGTCATGTTCTCATAAATAAAGGTAATTTTCAAGGAGATCAATGCAATATAGATTTTTATACCTCCTTGTCAGAAAATGCAAGAAATGTAAATGTACTTCATTTTAGAAGATAATAGATTTGAGATTCTGGACTGGTGAGATGGTTCAGCAGATAAGAGCACTTGTTGCTCTTACAAGCAACCAAAGTTGAAGTCTTATCATCTATGTGATAGCTTATAGTCATATGTAACTCCAATCCCAAGGGATCTGCCACTCTCTTCTGGCCTCCAAAGACATCAATTATACACATGGTACACAAACACACATATACATAAAAATATTTATATACATGAAAATAAAAATAAATAGATCTTTAAAAGGAGAGCTTTGAGATTCAAGGTGTTACTTTTAATAATTTTTTATTAGTTATAGCCTGGCAATATCATATGAAAAATTTCAGAAGTAAGCAATTATTAAGTTGTAAATTGCATGTTCATAGCAAGGTGATGAAATTTTTGTAGTTCTTCTTTGTCCTGCATGGATTTGAGCATTCTTATTTATATAAATCATGATATGAGTCAGATTCTCCACTTAGTAGCTAATGAAAGAAAAAAATTATACATTGAAGTCATTTCATTACAATCACATTTAGGGGGGTGTTTGTGTGTGTGTGTGTGTGTGTGTGTGTGTGTTAATTGTAACAATAAAAAAGATATTTGTAAGCTGTATCTTCATACCTCAAACTGCAAAAATTGTAAGTACACAACCTGATAAATAGTTAAAATAGGAAAAGCATTAAGCATAGTGCTTAGATTATTTGTGGTTTTAGGCCTTTTTTAAGGGGTTCTCTAAAGAAAACCTTTATGAAGACCATTTGCTACTTTCTTCAATGTATCCTGTAAGGAGCAGAAGCTCTGAATGATGGCTGTCCAGTAAACAATGTCAAGGGAAAGAGAAAAAAAGAGCTGGGTTCAAGCGCTGCTCTTAGGTGATAGAGTTTTCTATATCGGGGCATGGGAGCCATTGTGATGCTTCTGAGGGGCAGATAGCATCCTCCAATGCTAGCACGGTGCTCTCTGTGTGTAAATGCTCCTGGAAACAACCACAGCTTATGGCAAACCTTCTGCAATGGGCTGATTATCTGATCAGAATGCCATTGGTGTGAAAGGGTGGAGTATTCACAGTCCAGAGCCTAATCATTTAGAGCTGTTCTTAGCCCCTAACCAGGCATTTACACTAACGTCTTTGTGAGCATTAAGTAAATCTTTTGGCATTTACAAGCAGCCTCCGAGTTCCTATCAAGCCAAAGGCTAGGAATGCCAACACATAGCCTCGGTGGTGTATAGCTCAGATTTCCCCACTTTTCTGTGACTATCTATTTGATGTTTCTACCAATGTATTTGAAAATCATCTTGAGTTATGATTTTTTTCTGTTCTGTTGGTATAAAACTTCATAAAGACTGTTAGCATGTTGGATTTGGGACAACTTGAAACTGTGTTCTGAAGCATGGCAGTTCCTTTGGCCTCTAAGGTAAATTCTCCTTTATGCCCATCGAGATGAGGGTGGCCACTCTTCATGAGGAGAAGAGATGTGGACAAGCAACAGAAAGTTGTTTCAGAACAAACAATAACACTAACTATGAAGAATGGATATCTCTGGGCTACCAAAAGACACCGCAAATTCACTTAGCCATTCCTTTTCTCTATCAATTATTTAGTTCCACTTATTAGTAGGTTTTTTTCCCCATTTCTCACTCCCATTATAAGGTTAATGAACAGTAAGAAATTCAACTATTGGTGAGGGCATTTTAGAAATTGTGTTAGCATCTTCTGGTCTAGACTGTGGCACTCAGAGCCCAGTGTCTGCCTGGTGGCTTGATGTGGGTCTCAGCCCTGTGCCTTATGCACAGGTGTTCAAACCATGTTGGTTGGACTGCCTTGTGGAACTATGTTTCATTTCACCCAGCATGAGCACTGTAGGGCTTAGCTTGCTTCCTACTGATGGTGGAAGAGGGTTCCCAGAGTTTGAGGGTCATTGGGAGGTATGTTATCCTGTGTCCCTTCAATTTCCTTTCTCCTCAGAACGTTCTTATGTGGCTTAAATGCGCTGATTAAGGGCAGCAGAGGAACGCCAGTCCAGGTTTCACCACATAATTATTTTACCCTATTAACTTAACTCATAAAATAAAAGTCAAATTGTAAATGGCTACACTCAGAGGACTTCCCCCGTCCCTGTTCCTAGTTCTAGCTATGGTGGTACAGAACATATTGAGACACTTCTAGCTTTGTGGGGTCTCCTACTAAATCTAACCATCTATGTCAAAGGGAAGACGGGGAGGTCAGAGTTCAAACCTAGTCATTAGATATTTCCTCACTGGGATCTTCTGCATTATTTTAATTTTAAATATTCAGAGTCTCCTGGCGCGGGTCTAAGAGGTATAGATTTCATCCGGAGGGGAAAGAATGCTTAAGAAAAAGGGTAAAACCCCTCCCCATGCAGCTATTTAATGGGCCAAGTTATTTCCCCTCCCCCACACAGGCACAGTCATGTGGTAACCAATCCTCCCCTCCCCCACCCCCAGTCCTCTGGAAAAGAGTTTTCTATCTTTTTAAGGGAATGACAAGCTATTTACAAAAGGGAGGGGAAAAAAGACGCTTGTGTCTCTACCACAAAATAACAACCCCGTAGATCACGCTAGCTGAAGGCTCCACATCTTATAAACACAGCACACCACATTACTCCCTGTGAGTTATTGTTTCACTGCAGAAAACTGTGGGCTCAGAATATATTAATGATTCATGCTTGCCTTGGCAGAACATCATGTATACTAATCACACGAAACCAAGCGTACAAGGGCACTTTAAATGCATTTGTCCAGTTAATAGTTTGACTTAATCTGATATTTCATTGGGTCACCGACCTTTTCATTGTAGGTAATGTACAGCACAAAATATATGGTTGACACTCTGATGAATCAAGAGAGAGTGGCTTCCTGGTTACCAAGCAACACTTGCTGGCTGCTCTTACTGCAGCAGAATTCTGTTCATAACACACTAGTGTTTCTTTTACGCTGATGAACTACAGTGTAGTTCTGTGAGCATACATGTACATTACATGTCCGTGAATGTGGGGGAGGGGGGAGGGTACAACAACCACGACGCCTTCACAGACACTAAGTAGCTCATTTGTGCTGCTTTTTACAGGCATTGAGCAATATGCTCCCACCATAAACAACTATGCCAGAGTTAATACTCAATAAACAGTGTGGTTTATAAGCAACTAGGGGCCCAGATCTCAGAGTAAGTCAGTTCAGCAGAGTGAGAGAAGATGCCCCACTACACTGCTCAGTGTGAGGAGTGGCGTGTTAAAAGTGTCATAATTCTCATTTATAAAACAATTAGCAGTTTGGTGAATTTTGGTCTGCTGATCATGGGAGCTTCATCAACAAATGTGGACAAAATCAAAGAACCACTTCTCAGCTTTACATAATGGACAAGGCCTGCCCAGAAAGCACAGCTGAGAATAGAATAGTGAACTGATGCTTTTCTCCTGTTTAGTTACCAACCTCAAAGTCCACTAAAGACACCAAGAGAACTTCAAATAAGTGGGTTTTGCCAGTTTTTCAAAAGAAGCCGAGCAGCTCCTGTACTTTGTAATGCGTTTGTATTTCTCAGAAGCTTTATAGCTTGACATAAAAAAAATTCTTCACTTTTTAAATTTTACCTTCTACACACATACACACACAACACACACACACACACACACACACACACACACACACACACACACACACGCATCTCATGCTTAGTGGCCACATACGCATCAGTGCTTGCGATCCTGATCGCTTTTGAATCATCTTATCACAGGATTCCAGGATTCAGCTGCCAGTTTCTTTCTCCCACTGTAACTGGGGCTAATGAAGACTATTTTTAAATATGGTTTTAAATAATTTAAGTTTCCAGCCCTGTGCTCAGAGTAATGGGAAGCTGGACGGAGACCAGCGTATTTCCTTTCTCACAACTTATCACTCCAGACAGGTTGATTCTCAACCATGAAGAGCATCTTGGTATTAGTATACTGTAGGCTGACCCTATTAATTACCCAAAGCTCTGTATTTGACTCCTTCATCCAGATGTTGAAAACTGTTATATATTGACTAAAAGAGACTGGGGAGGTACAGTGCCTGTCTGATGTGCACAAAGCTGAGCTTTCAACCACAGCACTGTATGGGGCACCTGTGATCCTGGCGCTTGCCTTTCTCTGTTTAACTTCTGTCTGCTGTATACTTAAGAAACCTACTTGTTGTAAAAGATTTCCAGGGCTCATTTGAACCAGAAGTTTGAATCTTGACTGTAGCAGCTTTCCCCCCAAAAAATGATTCAGATGCTTATATTAATTTTATACTGTTTGGTCTATGTCTCAAGCACATTACTGGCTAGCACTTTCATATCAATTCAACCCATTTCTAGTAATCTATCTGCCACTGTGGCTCACCTGGATTCCTTACATGGTTCTTTTGCGAGGGGAGGGGGGTGTCTTGATGGAGACTGATGGATTTCACCCTCCTTCTACCTGTCTCTCCTCTGATCTTCCACCCACTTCTACAGTGCTCCACATAGGCCAAAACAGTTACTTTATTTACAGCATACAGAGAACATTTCCACCATACTTCTTCTTTTCTGTCTAATCAAAAAGGAAGGTTTCAATTTCCATATAGCAAAATTACATACAACAGAACAGCTATCAAGCAAAAATTACAATTACAATATCTAGTCTATTTGTAATTAACAAATTTAAAGAAAATATCCCATTATCTACCTTATCCTTATGAGTCTAAAATTTCATATCTAATATACCTTTTAAAATAACTAAGAAGAACTATACCTATAATTATTAAACCTTCAACCACATCAAAGACCACAGAAGGATATAACATTACCCAAATAAACAAGAAGTGCAAGCAACTTCCAAAGTCTAGAAAATGACAGAGATGACACCTGTCTGCCTGGACAGTCACCCAAAGTAGCTAGTAATGTGCTTGAGACATAGGCCAAACAGTATAAAATTAATATAAGTGTCTGAATCATTTTGGAGGGGAAAAGTCGCTATGGGCAAGGTTTGAACTTCTGGCTCAAATGGGCCCCAGAAATCTTTTGCAACAGATGGCATCCAAGGTGGGGCTGAACACCCACTTAAAGCCTGAGAAAGTTTAAAAAGCTTAAAATCATTCTAGACCACTGAAACAAAGCCAAAAGTGACTTTCTGAATTGTCTATCTGAATTGATTTATGGTACAGAGATCGCGCAGTGTTCTGGCTAGAATTTAAAAATGGCGAGTTCAAGGCACACAACTTAAACCTGCATGTCTCACAGAAGACTTGGCATAAGTGTGATTTTTAAGGTTTCTGCTTATATTGAACAGAAAGGAAACAGAGGCAAAAATGTGTTTTTTGTTTTTTGTTTTTTTGTTTTTGGTAGCAGCATTTTTTGAGTCTGCTCTGTTTGCTAATAGCGAGCAGAGATACAGCGGGCACCTCTGCCATATTGAAAAGCTGCCATAAGGGGTGGAGACAGCAATCACAGTGATACTGACTTTTTAAAACTCTTCTGGTTGGAAAATGACTAAGGATTCTCAATAAAACAGATTTAGAGTCACAAAATCTCTAAACAGGGTCTAATGTGTGTAAAACATACATAGGCTTCAGAGAGAAAAGAAAGAGGGTAGTGAAAGGTTACTAGAAATGGGTTGAATTGAGCTGAAAAAGCTAGTGCTTGAGACATAGGCCAAACAGCATAAAATTAATATAAGTGTCTGAATCATTTTTGGGGGGGAGGGGAGCCACTATGGGCAAGGTTCAAACTTCTGGCTCAAATGGGTCCGGGAAATCTTTTACAACACTCACTTAGAACCAAAAATATAACTATCATACATCTTTCTCCAGACCATAATGAACAAGTCCTTTGTAGAATACCAAAGCAACAGCTGCTAAATTGCTGTTGATAAAATAGCCAGAGTAGTAGATGGCTTTCCACATAGGCTAGTTTTTATGCCAGTTTGATACAAGATCGAATCATTTAGGAAGATAGAATCTCAGTTGAAAATATATCCCTATCTGGTCTGCCTGTAGGTAAGCTTTTGTGGAGTTTTCTTAATTAGTTCATGATGTGGGAGAACCCAGACAAGTGTGGATGCTGCCACCCCTGGCAGGCGGTCCTGGTCCTGGAGTGCTTCAGAGAGCAGGATGAGCAAGCCTCAAGAAACAAAGCAGTGAGAAGCATTCCCCTAGGTCTCTCCTTCAGCTCCTGCCTCTAGGTTTCTGTCTTGAGCTCCATGCCTGACTTCCTTCAGTGATAGACTGTGATGTGGAAGTGAAATAATGCCTTTCCAAGTTACTTTTTCATCATGGAGTCTTAATACAGCAATAGAAACTAGCCAGGCATGGTGGAACATGCCTTTAATCCTAGCATTCAGGAGGCAGATCTTTGCAAGTTCAAGACCATCCTAGTCTACATAGAAAGTTCCAGGGCACCAGGGGTACAAAGAATCACAATAATGACAAAGAAGCTCCAGCTAAAACATTCTTCTTGTTGAAGTTCTATTGATGTTGAGGAATTGGATTTAGCAGACACAGGAGAAGCTGGGAGTTAGAACAGGACAATACTGGATGCACATTCACAGTCACTTAGTAGTCAGGACCCCCCTTTCATAAAATGCTGGGAGAGTTATTCAGTTCTGGTGCCTCCTCATTGCAAACTTCTTTTTCCACATGGCTAGCTAAGTCATTGCGGCCTCAAATTCTCATTTGGGTGCAGAACAAGATTTATGGGAGTGAGAAGCACAGTAAATATTGACTGTGGCAATGCAGAGGTCAATATTTACCTCCAGGGACAATAAATCCTGATATCTACCAAAGCAGAAAGTCGATATTTTGAGGGTGGTGTCAGGTGCACCCAAAATGTGCTTGCCAGAAGTAACCGGAAGTATTTCTCTACTGAGACCGTGTTCCTTAAGCTTTGTCCTTTATTATGCCCTTTATTTTAATATTATGCTAATATTAAAGCATGTATGATAAGGCTAGGGAAGCAGCCTCCCTATTCCCTGACTTTTGAAAAGATCAGGAAATTGTTGTCCATCTCAAACACATCTGCCTGCAAACTTTTATTTTGGAAAGCATGTATTGTTTAATTCCTCACCTTCTCTGTGTAAGTAACAAAGGAAGAAACTGCTAACAACTCTTCAGACCTCTCAATTAGTGCACATGGCAAAGTCAGAGAGAAAAGAACTGAGCAGATTCCCTGAACTTTCTGGAATCCAGGCTATCAAAGCCTGCTTGATTCTCAGTAATAGTGATGTACACCATCTGCTTCCTGTAAACATAGCATCCTTTCTCTGATTAATTGTTAAGTAATTGAATAAAAAGCAACCTTCTCTGGCCCATCCGCTTTTCTTCGCATGTGAATTGAATACAGGTTGCTCTTTTTGAAAGTTCTGGGGACACTTCAATTCTGAAGCAGCACCTGGTGCTGATCCCTGCCCAGCTCTACCAACAGCTATGTCTCTGGGCCAGCCAGCAGGCCCTGGGTGGAGGAACAGCATATCTCTCTGAGTTGTTCAGGGGGGTTTTTAAAATCTTTTAGGAAGTAATCTTGTGCTTCCGGTTGTCCTACAGCTGACACAAAGCAAACATGTTTCCGGAAAGATTCACTGAAACCTCCATTGTCTTTAGAGAACAGGTTGCTGATGCATGTGGGCTTGCACATGTGCTTGTTTGCCCATGCATGAATGCATTATTGGAAGAAATTAAGAATTCTTCACACAGGGTAATTAAGTGCTCTATCTCAGAACTATATTCACAGCCCTGTGTGCTAGCATTTGAGCCAAAATTTTGAGAGCTTCTTTGTCCTTCAGCGACCAAAGCAACCAATCCCAGCCAACATGCTTACCTGAATCTTTGTGAGCTGTCAGTTTGGCTGGGCTATGCCTTAGCTGAAAACTCAGGATCTGAGAGCAGCATGTTAATGCATAAACAAATCATCTTGTGTGAGCTGGTGAACAGTCTTGGAGCTTTGAAGACATCTGTAATTCTGTAGCTGCATAGAGATCTACATGTTGTCATTCCCTATCAACCAAACTCACATAGTCTTTGGGAATCTTTGAAAATGACAGTATTTGAGTAAGTGGAGAAGTTAATTAATTCTTCTGTCAAACTTAGGAAACATCAAAATCTATTTATAGAAAAAAAACATAAGCTCTAGCAAAAAGAAAAAACAAAAACAAAAAAAACAAATGTGGAATCAAAGAAAGAAAGCATGTTTGATTCCACAAGTGGTTATTCACATATTCTTTCCAGAGTGTAATGAGGTGCTTTGGAATAGTACTAACCAACACAAAAGAATCCTCCTCCTCCAGATGATTCATCAGAGACAGTAACATCCATTGGCAGTTGTAGCGGGAAATCAGGAACTATATATGTGAACGATTGCGTCATAGGACTGGAGACGAGTGGGGCGTGGTTAACTAAAAAAGATTCCAAAAGTAGACCTTCGAGGGAGAGGACCAGGTCAAAAAGTCCTCATTCTCTCATGAGAGTTTCCCGACCATGTGCGCAGTTTGCCCCAGCTGCCCGAGAGTTCGGACGTACGGCGTAAAAATAAAAAATCTTCCTTAAAAAAGCTCCGGCGCGCTGCAACCTCATCCTGTCATCTTCTCTTAAAACCGGCTCTGTTTTGTAAACAATTTTCACCAAATAAACCCCATTTAAAACATATCTCAAAACAAATTTTTACCACAATAGGCAGTATTATGAGATTATTTTAAAGTCTAATGGTAAATTATTATACTTGATTTACTGATTGAACTATAGTGACATAATAAATTTATTGCAAAGTCATTGAGTCATAAGTAAGTGAATAGTTAACACTGTAATAAATAAAATATGGGCAGCTTCAAAAGGGAATCATTCTTGTACTATCCAAACTTTATGCAGATAATATATGCACTTACTTAGGCAATCAAACACCTGTGGCTCTGAGAGGCTCGTGCTGAGACTCAGCTTGTGTTAGGATGGACTTCTCCGGAAACAGATCCTGAGATAAGGATTGAAGTGCATGTTTTCTGTGGGAGGCAATTCCAAGAGGCTGCAAAGGTAGGAAATGGAGAAAGTAAGTAGGAAAGAGAGCAAGGGAGGGAGAGAGGATGAGAAGAAGGAGGGGGGAGGAAGGAGGGAGGGAGGGAGGCCAATTCAGGGAGTGCTAATGAGCAGGACTCCAAGGTAAAGTGAGGTTTGAACCTATCAGATACCCTTAAGAGAGGATTCAAATACAGTTCAGAGTTGCCTCTCTCGAGGATAAACGGCTTAGGCATTCAGGCTCCAGTTCCCGTCTGGTGTCTATCTGCTGGAGTGAGGAATGATTATTATCTCCTGTACTTCTACCCCAGGTACAGGCAAGTGCAGTCACACATGGGAAGAGTTACAGTGACTTCCAGAAACAACTGACAGGTAGGACAGGTGAGGCCATGGGTAGACATTGGTAGCATCATGACAAAACTCTTTCTAAAATTTTTCGTCTTTTATTTTTTTAATCTGTACTGTTCCCAGAGACAGCCACTTTCAATGTTTTGCTTTGCCTCTGTATTTTCAAATTATATACATTGTAGTTAGTTACTCTATCATTATATATAATACTTAATAGCTTTTTTCTTAAAAGACTCATCTCTCTATATATCCCAATTGGTTCCTCTTCTCTTGCTTTCTTATCTTCTGAATGCTGGTCTATATAAAATTTAGGAAACACCAGTCAGGTATTTTCATTTATTATTTATTTTCTGCGTTTTAAAGACAAAGTCTTATTCAATATCCCGGACTGTGCAGAAATCCACCATGTAGCCAAGGATGGTCATGTATCTATCAGCAGTGACCCTGCATCACCCTCCCTGATCCATTGCAAAGTGAATAAATGTAACACTGGCATGCTCCATACTCAAAGTGGATAAGATGCTAATTTTTTTTCCATCTTTCAAACAGCTTTCCTTCTTGCCCCAGATATATCCCATCTTTCACATGTCAGTCCCAGTGCTGGCTAGCTCCTCAAGTACACCTCATGTTCTTTCTCCTCTCTGAACTCATTGTACTATTCCATTCAGACCCCCATGGAGCACTAATCTGGTTTTTCATTGTGTTACATTTAAGGCATGTATGTATAATACACAAGGACATATTACGATAGCCTTGAAGCAGGCACCATGTCTCATGCTCTCAGTAATTTGCAGAGTCAATATACATATTGGACAATGTTATTTTTACATAATAATCTTTCAGAAATCAAATCAGGTGAATACCAATTGGCCTTTAAGATCATCATAGACAGAGTAAATTTGCACCCATTTCTAATGCCTGTGATTATAATATAATCACTTTTCTTGGTCTATCATTTTACCACAAAGGTGCTCTTTAAACAAGCCTGTTTCCTTAGGCATTCTCCAATCTGTGCTGGTTTAACTCAATCTAGAATCATCTGATGAGAAGGATACAGTCCATGAATTGTTGACCTCAAGTTCCCTCTGAGTGTATCTATGGGGAAACTGTCTTGATTGTTGATTGACTTATAAAGATTCAATCCACTGTGGGAGATGCCATTTCTTAAATGTGGGACCATGAACTGTATAAAGCATTCATGAACAAGCATTCAGCATGTGTGCACTTATTTCTCTTTCCTCTGGCCTGTGGATGTGATGTAACTGTTCCTCTCTGTGACTTCCTGTGCTGTGAATGGTGTGACCAGTTGTTTCAGGCTCCTCTCTCTGTGACTTCCTGTAGAAATGAACTGTAACCTGGAAGTAGAAGCCCAATAAACCCTCCCTTTTCTAAGTTGTTTTTGTCAGAGAATCTTATCCCTGAAGCAGAAATGAAATTACAGCAACATCTGTAAGTTCCTTTTACATGTGCTTTTATTTTGAAATTTCTACAATTTAGTATTAGTGCTGTATGATCTGGGAGTGGGGGCACACAGCCTGAGTGTGGGGGTCATAGGACAACTTTGTGGAAATGGTTCTCTCCTACCTTTGTCTGGCTTCTGGGGAGTGACCTCAGGTCATCAGCCTTGTACAAAAGCACTTTTCCATGATAAGCTCCATTTTTAAGCTATAAATATTTGGACATTTATACAAAAGCACACATTTAGAAACCAGTCATTTCAACTTTGGAAGCTTTAACAACAATGAACCTAAGCTGGGCTTTTCCCTTGGGCCTATTATTTTCCCAGCTACCTTTTGAACAATATTATTCTGAAAAAAAAGTCACTTCAGGAAAAAGACATTGACATTTCTGACCTAGACAACTTTAAAAATTTATGTGCAAATATTCTAATATTATTAAACTCAAAAAGCAGAAATTTTCACAGTAGGCCTATAACTAACTCCTCAACAGGACGAATCATTTATTATTTATTTCATTATTTTGAGAGAATAAAAGGGTCCAAAGTCACAGCATGAATGTATGCATATTTAATATTTTTTTACTGCACATAGACTAAAGGTTGCTGTTTACTCTGAAGAAACATTGGCTCATTAGGCACTGATGGGCTGATTCAAAGGAAAAGAACTTTCTCCTTGAGTTATAAAGACAAGTGCTGCAAGTCCTTGACATTTGGGGAGGTGGGTGGCAGCGGAGGGTTCGAGGGTGTGCTCATCTCCACTGAGCTGATGAGAGCTGACTGCTTCCGAGTTCTAAAGGTCATCTCCTATGACCTAGAGGTTAGAAATTTGGGATTGACAATATAGTCACCATCAGATAATGGTGGAAAACATTACAACTACTGACTATAACCCAGCTGAATCAGTAGGAAAAAAAAATACTTCATCTACATTTAGCTCTCATTTTGAGTTCATCAGCTCTCTGATTTAAATTGCTGTGAGGTGTGAGTTAGACGGTAATGTTTGCACCCCTACAGGACACGAAGGCTTTATGTTGTTACTGTTGTGTTTGAATATAATGCTTCATGACTCCAGCTGTTGTCATGATCCTGGGTATTGTTGATGCACTAATGGACTAGACCAGCATACATCATTAAGAAGACAAATGGTAAGAGTAACATTGAAGGGGCCATGTAAATCAGAATGCATAAAGCAATTCAGGAGAGACAGAAAACCCTATTGACTGTTTTAAATAAGAAAGGTGGTGTATGTACATTGGCTTTTGAAAGTCCAGTAGTTGCATCGGTGACATGAAGCAACAGAAACAACTATTGAAAAGAGACATCAATAGCAGATGATATGGTAGATGAGGATGGTCAGGGTCAGGAGCCTCAGAGCTGAATTCTTGTAAGTGTGGAATGTCTTGGAGAGTATTTACTGATGATCTGCATATCTCTCTTTGTTGATATACCAACTTTGCATTTCTTCTTTCTGTGGCTTCAGCCCACCTGAAAAGACTTGAAAGATGGATGCCTCTGTCTAACACACACTTTTCATTCCTATAAACAAAACCAAAGCTGGATATGCCTTTAGTCCCAGCACTTGGGAGACAGAGGTAGGTTGATCTCTATGAGTTTGAGGCAAGCCTGGTCTACATAGTAAATTCTAGGATACCCAGGACTATATATAGAGACTCTATCTTAAAACAAAACCAAACCAAAATTATCATTTCTGATCTTTTCACTTTTCCAAATTCTACTCTTGTCCTGGGTAACCTAACCTTGTGCTTATCCCTCTGATGCTGTGGAAGTTCTCATGCATATTACCAATACCTAGTAATAGCTCTCAGAATCACTTTACCATTTTTATTCAAAAATATAAGTTTGCTCATTTATTGCAGGCCAGAGCTATCGGAGAGAGCAGTGATTCCCTTGCTCTTTCTACTTTTTCAGTTGTTCATGGCAGACTCGGTAGTTGCAGAAGCAGAGTCATAGGTTCAGGCCCCACTAGCCACTGTTTGCATGTAGAAAACTTAGTGACCTATGGCCACAGTCCATCTCTTCATTTTGGGCATGCCACAAAATTTGCTGTATTAGTAGATTTTAAGTTTCTTCACTATTTATAAAGTCAGGCACTATAGCTGGCCCCATCTTTGCTGATATAGCTAAACTTCACAGGGCATTTAGGCTTGTTGTGACCTACACCTGAGAAATCCACCTAGCATTTTTGATTCACTCATTTTCTAGCTATCGTCAACTGAGTCATAAATTCATTGCAAGCAGCAAGCTTTCCTTGCCTCTCATATTTAAGTCTGATATTTATTAAATCGTGATATTTATGTCTGATGTAATTGTTAATCTCACCTAATGTCAAGGTCATTACCCAAATGCTTTGGTCAAGTTAAACTAACTCTTTTTTTCTTGTCAGATAAGGCTATCTCCATAAAGAATGGATTTAAAAAAATAGCCTAGAACACAAAAGAGTATAGGGTTTATATAGTCCAAAACCCTGCAAGACTAAGGTATTTTCAAGGGTTAGGGGATTTCCAGAAGAATTATAGTTACATAGGAACATGGCTGCATATTTTTCAAAATTACTTGGCAGACACATTATCTGGTTATATTCAAGGTGTGAGTCAAACTCCATAGGCTGGGAAGCATGTCAGGTTTCAGTATCTGGTTAAAGCATAGTCAACTCTAATTTTGCAACAAACAGAAAAGGACTTATTCTGATCCTATAAAGCAGCTTCCGTCCTTAAGGTGGAGACAGGCTGGTCCATCAATAAGACCAGGGAAAAAAGGTGAGCCTCCAGAATAACTGAGATTTTCTTCTCATTAATGCTTTAAGACATAAGGGCATTTTTCTTTTTTAATATTTATTTTTATTTTATGTGAATTGGTGTTTTGCCTGAATGTATAATTGTGTAAGGGTGTCAGATCTTGGAATTACAGACAGTTGTTAGCTGCTATGTGGATGCTGTGAATTGAACTCAGGTCCTCAGGAAGAACAGCCAGTGCTCTTAACCACTGAACCATCTCTCCAGCCCCATACATAAAGGCATTTTCTTAGAGTGCAATGATAATACCACAAAATAGTTTTATACCACAATCTAGTACCAAACCATATATAATAGTGATATGTTTATATACGGATACAATAGAATTATTTATCTATATGATAAGAAAATATTTAAATACAGAACTGTTATAATTCTCACAATAAGGTTTTTAGGATTTTTAGGAAAATTCAATCAAGCAATGCACAGTAGATGCTTGTCACTTATCACATTCTTACCGTATTTTAGCACTATCAACTTGGAAACAGTCATGAGTTCTGCTTTGACTTTCCACCTGAACTGGAAGAGAATGGGCTATTGAAAGAACTGATTTCAAGATTGGTTGTTTTCCTATGTTCCCAATCTGACTGTGTTGCTAACATTATTAGCCTGTAACCTGGAGAAAGCTATAAATCCTCATCACTTTGCCTCAGTTTTCCAATCTGTAGATTCTGAGAGTAACTAATTGCTCTCCACAACACTTGAAGATTGAATGGAATAACTGATGAGAAGCACTTTCTAGAAAATGAGTGGCTCTTGTGTTTACTATTGTTTGGGTTGCATCATCTTATAAGCAGGATAATAGCAATATAGTTGAATATTTTAAAAGTTTAAGTTTTTCTTTTTAACATGTTTTCGTGAGAAAAAATGTACTTACTAGAATTTTTTCATAATTACAAGTTGTTTGTATAACTACATCTATTGAAAATATCTACAAAATGCCTTGAGTATACAATGGCTGGTTTCTACAAAAGGGATTTTAGTCAATCTCCACGCCCTTAAGCACTTTCCAGGGTATTCAAGGAGATTAGCCACACACCTAAAGATAAGGAATATAACAGAGCTCAGGGGTAAGAATAGTTTTCAAATGCTTCTTACAAAAAAATTCAAACATATTTAAAGTAGCTTTTGAGGATTCTCTGGTCTCCATCCCATTTCACATAGCAGAGCTGAGATTATAGATGTTGCTATGGTATAAGGCCTTACATAAATTTCAGAGATCTGATTTCTGGTCTTTGTGTTTGTTTGACAAGCACCTTATCCACTGGGTCATCTTCCCCATCCCTAGTCTAATTTAAAACATATCAGTAAATAGGCAGAGAATGTGCCTCCTGGAACCAGCATCCTGGGCAGATTTTCTGCTGTCAGTTCAGGATGATGCAGCTTTACTATAGATAGACCCAGGCTGGCATACTCATAAGACCAGGCAAAAAGAATAAGCCTCCAGATTGATTGAGGTTTTCTTTTCATTAATGTTTTAACACATAAGGGCATTTTGAAAGAAAACTATAGTGCATAGTGCAATGATAATACCACAAAAAAGTTTTGTTCCATAGTCTAGTACCAAATCCATAGCTGAATTTCCCCTATTAGTAAATTTGAATTTGATAGTTATAAGTTGTTGATAGGACATAAAATCAACTTGGAGATTAAGTAATGAGAGAGAGAGAGAGAGAGAGAGAGAGAGAGAGCGCTCTGACTGTATCACAAATAATAAGGGTGTAGGGTGTATTAGCAAAATATTTCATTTACAGATAAGTGTACTAGGACTGAGAACCATAAAATAGGGAAAGAAGTTTTAAGTTGATATTTTTGTTCTTGATTTTCTGTATTTAGTCTCAACAACATCTAATCTGATTTAATCTTTTGAGATTGTCAAAGCACATCAGTCTTCATTCTAGCTCTTGTTGTTCAGTATTCTGAGGAAAAGTTAGCTATTATTCTTTAGATATTTAGCTGACACCATGTGTGACATTTTGAAAAGAAGGTCTCTGCAGTTTCAATTCATAGATTCAAATGCTTGGTCATTAGGGAGTGATGCTACTTGATAGCGGTTAGGAGGTGTGGCCTTATTAGAGTAGGTGTGGCCTTTGAGGTAAGTGTCACTGGGTGCTTTGGAGTTTGAAATGCTCAAATGAGGTCCAGTGTCTCCCTCTCTCTGTTCCTGATGCTTGCAGACTCAGACATAGAACTCTCAGCTATATCTCCTACTTACTGTTTACATGCTACCCCTTCTTCCCACCATGCTCACAATGCCCTAAACCTCTGCAACTGTAAGCCAACCCCAACTCAACACTTTGCTTTATAAGAATTGCCATGGTCATGGTGTCTCTTCACAGCACTGGAGCAATGACTAAGAAACCATGGTTTAAAAATTGTGACTCATATAGGCATGATGACAGCACTTATAAGACCAATGTACAAGCTATATTCCTCTTTTTCTCTTTTCTTTTTTTTCAGAGACAGTTTTATATAACCTATCCTGACCTTAACTTGCTATGTAATAGAGGATAGCCTTGAACCCCTGATGCTCCTGTCTTCACCTTTAAGTGCTAGGATTGCAAATGCCACTACACCTAGCTCCTCTTTCTTTTCATTCACCTGAATGGTAGCTGTATGAGCACTAGGAGAAGCTTGGAGTGTGACCGCTGGGATGTAGTTGTTAGGAGTCATGTTCCTTACTTTTCTCATTGCTGTGACCAAATGCCTGGTAAGATGCAGTGTAAGGGAGGGGTTTATTTTGGCTCACAGCCTGAGAGTGTGGTCCATAACAGAGAGGAAGCAGGAACATGAGGCAGCTGGTCACACTGCATCTACAGTCAGGAAACAGAGCAAACTCAATGTTGGAGCTCAGTTTGCTTTCCCCACTCTCCTTTCTACTTAACCCCAAAATCCTGAAACATGAATTCTAGTTGTTATTAAATGAAATTAGAATGAAAGACTAGAATATCAGAGAGAGGAAACAGACCACAGTCAAATCTCACCCAGCCAACTTCTCAGGGTAAAAGCTATCTTCCAGATTCCTCAGCCTGGCTCCTTGCTTCTACACAATACCACACCCTCTGCCTACGTCTCCTTAAATATCTTCTTCGCCCAGTTGTTTCACTTCTGGGTTCAACCCTGCATCATAATTCTAGAGTTAAGATTAAAAGTGTGAACTACTGCTGTTTGGTAGTTAGGCCTTGAACTCACAGAAACACAGATCTGTCTCTGGAGTTATGGGATTAAAAGTGTGAGTTACCATCTCTGCCCTCCTGACTTGACTGTGGGTGGATCTGCTCTCTGCTATTCCAGACTGATTTTATTAAATATAAAATATATCACTACAAAAACCAGTCTATCATATAGTGCTACCCACATTCAGGGCAGACCTTTCCTCCTCACTTTCCCCCTCTGCAAACACCCTCACAGGTATAGGTAGAAGTGAGTCTCCTAATTGATTCTCAAACCAGTCCAGTTGCCAGTCAAGATAAGGCATCACTAAGTTTGTACTAAAGGTGACATGAGAAGTGATGGATTTCGGTCAGGGATTTAATGGTCACCCTTCTTTTAGGATCTCCCTCAAGAAACAAAATCTTGGAATATTTTTTATGCCCTGAAAAATGCAGCTCATATTCACAACGAGACATAAATGCCAATGAACTAAAAAGATTGTCTTATAGGATTTTACTGTAATCCAAAAACACAGGAGTTAATATAGTACTTTCCAAAGTCCACTGTTGTGGGATATTTTGATTGCACTCTGACACTCTGTAGACTGTCCAATAAGGTTGTACCTTGAATCAGAAGCGAGAGCCAGTGACTAACTGACCAGAATTGGCCATAAAGTAACCAAGAATTTGGATAAAGAAGACACACAGGAAGAAAGGGTGAGTTTAGAGTATGAGCTCTTTGGTTCTAGGACAAGGGAAGCGACATGTTTCCAGTCACAAATCAAGATCAGCTAGTTGCTACTCAGTCTCTCTGAGCTAGCAGGTTTTTAGCCCAGACTTTGACTTTTAAGTTTTGCTAATAAATAGAATGATAAAGACTTAATTTAAAACTACTTATCATGGCCATGGCATAGCCATGTCACTGAACCAGAAGCCCCATTAGGCCACTGTCTGAGGGGTCATGGGGCTGCAGATGGTAATATCACTAGATACATGTGCAGCTGCTAAGATGACAGAAAAACATCACAACAGCATGACAAATTACTAAGAACTAGGTGCTTTACCATTGCATATATTTAATTCTTAACAATTATGGAGTCTAGAAATCAGAATCCAAGGTATTTGCAGGGTGATGCTCTCTCCACAGACTTTGAGAAAAACATCTTCCTCATCTTTTTCCAGTTTCTGGTGGCTAAAATAATTCCCTGCCTGTGTCAGTATGACTCTGATCTTTACCACGCCTTTGTGCCTTGCATGGCTGTCTTTTCTGTGTCTTTTCCTTCTCCTTTAAGGGCACTAGGTGTTGGACCTCAGGGCCACTCTGAGGCAGCATGAGCTCATTTGCATCTTCTGAAAAAAATCATATTTTCAAGTGAAGTTACATTCTAAGGTTCTGTATATGTATGAATGTGGGTAAGAGGACTATTTTCTGTTGCATTATATGGGAAGTTATGAATGTTAATAAACATGATGTATACTGACTCTATGCTTGCCTTAAATAACCATTCTGGTCTGTTTCACCAAAGGAAAGATAAAAATTTCATAGTTCCAAGTAAAACCTTAATATCAGCATTCTCAAAGCTCTCCCAATGATTTTAATTTAACTCAAGGGTTGACAATCACTGAGTTATATGAGTTAGGGTGTAAGATGTGGTTCTGTTGAATTTGATGACATAAGACTATTCCTATATGTTTGTACTGAGAGTTTACAGTAACTAGATAGTGCTTCTACATTTCTAGACTTTTATAAAGCAAATCAGCCATCAACTCCTTCATTCATCTCTCCACTTCTGTATAGCATGGATAATAAACCCCAAACAAATTACAACACCCCAAAATTATAAATGGAGACAAATAAAAATAATGGTTGAAGAACAGTCTTTTTTTCATATTTAGTTGCACTGCAAAAGGGTTGTCAAACTCAAGAGCATTGATAAGATAATCATAAAATTTTATTAATATCTTTTTGACAAGTTGTTAATACCATAGTACTTGCAAACCAGCAGGGACATATTTTGGAGTGACAATTTTCTCTGTCCTGAATATGTAATAAGTAAATAAAAAATGTTAAACATATAAGAAAAAAACTCCTAAAGGTATTTAAAAAAAATTAACGAAATACACTCAATGGCAAAAATGTCCTTTCCCATTCCAAATTTATGACTAATCTCTTTACTTAGTCATATATCAATTTTATCAAAGATTATTATTATCCTGGAAATGCCTGGATTTTTATATCTGTAATAAAGTATGTTTGATATATTTGGATTTGACAATATCTAATGTAAAAGGTAACCACAGAGAATAAACTTATTCAGTGTTGTGTGGTAATTCTCTTCAAAATAGCTGAACCTAATTTAGTTAAGATTTATTTTATTTTTATGTGTGTGCACTCACATATATATATGGAATGTGCCTTTGTGTACAGGTGCCTACAGAGGCCAAAAGATGTTTGATCCCATGGAACTGGAGTTCCAAGCAGTTATAAATTGCCTAAGTTGGATGCCGGAAACTGAACTCTGGTCTTCTAAAAGAAGAGTCAATGCTCTTCATTTTGGAGTCATGATCTCTTTAGCACCAAATTTATCTAATTTAGATCAAAGAAAGAAAAATCTATGTGTTGTTGCTGTTACAGAATACAGAAACTGAAGTTCAGTGTTTGGGTTAGTCCTCAATCATTATACTGATTTGTTTTGGATTACATGCTTATGTGCCCATGTCCTGCTGTCTGGATAGTAGCTCCCTACAAATAAGCATGAGGCTATTTAAAGCTATTGTATTTTCCCAAGATTGAAATAGCTGATATTGGAAAGACATCCCTGCCTCCAAAGTTTTTGCTGTGACATAGAAGAAAGAAAATTACTAAAGTGTGCACACTCACACTTACAGCCAAGCACACATGACACTCTCACATCGATGTGTACATGCACATGTTGAGTTACACACAATTTTGCAAACAGAAAGTGCCGAATTTGGGGCTATGTCAGTACAGCATCAGTTTCCACCACGGACTCCTTCAAGTACCAAAGATGTGTATTTATGAGGGTTAAGGAGAGAGCTCAGCATATAACAGAGAGCACAGGGTAAACAGCTTCAGCATCATTCTCATTGCCATGAATAACCATCCTTCATTCCCTGGCTCTGTACTGCCCTGTTAAACCCTGAGGGATACCAAAGGAGATGATAGACAGCTTTGTGCTCTCCTCAGGGTCACAAGCCCTGGTGCAGGTGCCTGGAAGGAGTTCACACCTGAGTAGAAAGGATACAATGACATTAACACAAAATAAAGAAAGATGACTCCCTCTTACTTTTTTTGCCTCCAGAAAAATATCAGAACCCTAGGAGAGTGAATCTCCCTGCAGACTCTGTTCGATGGTACCTGATGTCCTGGAGACACTGATAGAAATGACCAAAGGGAATGGAGGTGACCCCAGTGCCTGGAAAAAAGCCTTGTTACTCTCCGGGGCACATAGCAGGGTCCATAGGCTGCTGATTTTATTATGAGGAGCTTCTGTCAGAGCGCAGGTGACATGTCACAGCAGAAACTCTCAGAATACTGATTCCATTGTTTATCAAGCCACCTACGTGACTGTCGCCCAGTTTAGTTATTTGGTCTAACCTCTGTTCATTTCCACAATAACTCTATTAGATAAGTATCTTTATTGCCATTTTTTATGGATAGAGAAGCTGGAAAGGTGAAAGGTTAACGGAATGGCCTAAGTTCCTGCTGCTAATGAATGGTGGAAATGCATTCCAAACACAGATATGACAGATTATAAATCTATGCACTTGCCAGTGTGCTGGGTTTAAATTTTTAAAACTGTTTTAAACATCTCATTCTCTGGGAAAGTTCTGAGCAGGATTGCTCCTTGACCTCTGAGCTCACACGGGCCAAGGCTGCTCAGATAACAATCTTGTTAGGATGGCAGCTGTCAGGAACCAGCTGGGACTTTTCCAAATGAGCAGTGTCACCATTGCTTGAGAATTGTGGCTGACACAGAAGAGAGAAAAGTTCCTAGCGCATGTGCCATGTGCACATACACAAGCACACACAATACTTCTAATTACTATACATTCATGTGTACACATGTGCAATTCAATCTTGAAGGCAGAAAATGCCTCATTTGGGGATGTGTCAACATGCCATTGTTGGAGGTGGAAAACACCAGGTCAGGATCGGCACAAACCTTGGCTCCTGCCTGGTGACTGTGGCCCTGAAGAAGCAGGGCTGATGTATTAAAGCCCTGTCTCTACGGAGTGGGTTTCAGCTGCCTTTGTTGGCACTCTTTGGTTATCTGGTTCAATCTCCTAGCTTCTTCTGGTCCCAGATAATGCTTCAGTTCTCTGGTGGCTTGAATCCCTCCCTAGTAGCTTCTATGAATGGCAGCCAACTTCTACAAAGAAGGCCAGAAAGACTAGACCATATGCACTTCTCCGTTTTCTTTAGGCTACATGTTAATATTTATATGGAAACAAGCCTCTAGGAAGAATTTGGTATTTGGGATCCAATGATAATTTTAGTTTATAGGTGTGATTTATACATCCCTGTATAGGAAAGGGGAGAAAGAACTGTCTAGCAGGGAAAAACTCCTCCTATATCAAAGGCTTCTGCTCCGTAGGGCATTAACTGTCAATCCCCTGTATAGTTTACTCCAAGAATTCAGTCTGTGCTTAGAGTGTCTACCTGGATTTGGGCTCTCTTGAAAACCACAAAGAAGAAGACAGCAGGGGCATATCATCATCCCTAACTCTATTTCTAAGTGCAGATTCAGGATAAAGAGCAAAAGGCAGTGGTGTGCCAGGCAGGTAGCAGGGACAGCAAGGGGCTGTGAAATAATTTCTTACAGCTCTTGACCATGTCACTTCTTTCCACATCCATGCTTTTCTGGTCCCACAGCAATAAAAGGCTTATCCTTTTGTTATTGTGATGATTTGAGCAGCGTCCCATCTGGAAACTGTGAATTGATCTTATTGGAAGTAGGGTTTGCAGGTGTCATTACTTAAGAGACATACTGAAGTAGTGCAGACCTTAGTACAGTGAATGGTGTCCTGATTACAAAGGGCGAGACTGTCATATGATGACAGATTGGAACAACACAACCATAAAGCTGACAAAGGCCAAGTATGTAAGCAGCTACCTGAAAGTAGGAGTGAGGCATGACAAGGTCTCCCTTGCGGCCAGAAGGAAGTTGGAGGCTGAGACCTTGACCCTAGTCTTTCTGCTTCTAGAACAGTGAAAGAAGACATTTCTCCTGTTTTAGATGGCCTCAGACTCCTGCTGCAGCAACTGAAGAGAGAGGCTGGTGTGTGTGCTTAGAGTCTAGCATCCCTCCGCACATTTGGAGATGGAGGCCTTGTTTTCATCATTATGGTGGAATGGAGTTCAGACTCAGGAAAGGGCAAAGGGACATGGGATGGGGAGATTGGAAAGCAGGAGAGGAAACACCAGGTTCGTAGAAGAGAAGGACTGGATTTGCAAAAAGGAATGAAAGAGGGCAGAGGAAGTTAGTTTCTTAATGTTTCCCATGAGCTCATCTTTTGGGTGTATCAAACACACACATATGTGAAGAATTTCTGGTGAAGTAGAGGCAGAGAAGTACTCAGTATTTCTGCAAAGAGGATGCACCAAAGGGATTGATGGAAGGGGGCTGGCGAGAGCCTGTGCATTGCAAGTGAATAAGTAACTGTTAGCATCAGAATGTGAGGAACATGATAGGAAAGTTTATTAAAATTTGGGTCTGAAATTTCTCCCATGGGCTCATGTGTTTGAACATGTGGCCCTCAACTGATGTTAAGGTATTGAAAAGTGGTGGAAACTTTAGGAGATGAAGCGTCACTGAAGGAAGTGAATCACTGGAGGTAGTCTTGATGTATTTTGATAGCCTGGCTCTATTTCTTGTTTTCTCCATGCTTCTTTATATATGGATACAATAAGACCAGCTGCCTCACATGCCCACTGATCCTTCTTCCTTGCTATCATGGACTGAGCACCTTTGCCAACCATCAGCCAAAAAAACCCTTTGTCCTTTAAATTGCTTTTGTTAGAGTGATTACAGCAAAGAAAATGGTATCACATGTTAAAGCGCTTCTTGGACCTTTCTATGCTGCCTCTAAACACAGTAATATTTTTAACAGCGTTCTAGTTGAGCTTCAAAAGAGGAGTCTCTTAATTTATCCTCTCAATTTATTCATGTTAACTAAAGATTAAGGCAATTTTCTGGTCCTAAATCAGGAAATGGTTCTTCATGATCCTAGTCTTGCTTGAGTGTCTCCCTCTTTGGATTTGCTCTGTGTTAGTTTTCCATTGCTATGACAAAACACCCGAATGGATCATGAAGAGAAATGGATGAGATAAAATTTAAAAAAAAACAAAACAATAAACTTAAACAGAAAAATGGTTTGCTTCCAGGATTTACAGTTTTCAGTATACGGGCAGTTTGCTCTGCCAGTTTTATGTCTGGGCAGGGAGATGATAGTGTAATAGAAAACCTGTGGCATGAGAATATTAACTTGTCGAGGGAAAGTAAGATAGAGGTTAAAAATCTGGATTCACAGTGGCCTTCAAGAACATATTCCCAATGACCAGAGGCCTTTTCACAACTACTTCCTAAAAGAACTACCAGCTTCCAATAAGCACTACAGACTGGGTACCAAGCTTTTAACATAGGGATTATTCCAGATTCAAGCTCCAAAGTCTCTTTGTCACTGTGTTACCCTGTCCTCTCATCTCTAGAGTTAAAGATTATGGTGATTTATCGTATATTTAATAAAATAGCCGGGAATATCAGAGAACAGAATCACCCACAGTCAAGCCATGAGGGTCAGAGGGTGGTGACTCCTGCTTTTAATCCCATCACTCAGGAGACAGAGATACTTCTGTACTCCTGTGAATTCAATGCCAAACAACCAAACAGCAGTAGCTCACACCTTTAGTCCTAATTCTAGGATTATGATGTAGAGTTAAACCCAGAAGTGAAACAGCTAAATAGGGAAGATATTTAAGGCAGGACAAGGCAGATATTCAGGCATTTTGTAGTGACGACCAGCCAGGTGGAGAACTCTTGAAGATAATATTTACCCTGTTCAGCTTAAGAAGTTGGCTGGGTGAGAATTGACTGTGGTCTGTTTCCTCTCTCTGATATTCCAGATTTTTCCCAATATCTGGCTCTGGGTTTTTAGTATATACTAACTAGAATTTGTACAATAGAAGATCCCTTTCAGAGTAAGGTTCCCATATCATGGTATATTCCAGCACTCCTGAATCTAGTTTCTGAGGGTTTCTACAACCTCTGATCACTTTGAAGAAAGAATCACAATAGTCTTAATTTCTAAATATCATCGACTATCCCAAGTCACTTAGGAGTCCTGCCACAATAAGATTCATCAAATTACATGTTAATAATCAGTTTTCTATACAAATTCTGCTGACATGTTACATGCACTTATAACAATGATTAACCCTATGGACAGGTGGATGGAATTTCACCCAGTAAATAGAATCAAGGAAAAAGGCACCCAGGCAAGAAAAAGACACTGACGGGCAATATAGATTTCCAGCTTGGCAGGATCTAGAATCAAATTGGAGACAATCTTCTGGGTGTGTCTATGAGGGATTTATCTAGTTTGAGCTAATTAAGGTTGGAACCCCTTTTTCGTCATGTAGTTTTGGTGTTTATTTTGTAGTTCTTTCTGTTTATTTGTTTTGAAATAAGAAAAGCAAATCAAGTACTCACCAGATGCCACAGCTATGGTAGTAGTCTGATCTCTGAAATAACTTTATTTTTGTAGATAACTGGATTTTATAGACAAAAAGATATGAGGCCCAGCACTGTGTTGTGTATATATTATCCTTTCCTTTATTGGTAACAATACTACCTTTCCTTTAGTGTGTGGGGGAAGGCAGCCAGCCAGCCTGATGGAGTCACAGATTGCCAGGTTCGAGGTGATTTGCAAAAGCCTGGGCACTGGCTGCTTCCTGCTGACCCAGCTTAGAGTCTGTACCTGGTGATTGGAGAGGCATGATCACTGTGGTGCTGGTGGCCAATGAGAAAGACAACGCAGCTGGGAAAGTCTCCAGCTGCCAATAGGAAATCAGGAGTGGGTATAGGCTTGCCTGAATCCCCAGTAAAGGAGTCTAGAAGACTTGACTTCCAGTGTCTGCAGGGTGGACACAATGCCTTCTCACCCCCTCCCCCAAGGAGTGTCCAGATAAAATGCCCCATAACACTTCCAGAGCAGAACATGTGCTCCAAAGCTCCTTTTTTTTCATTCTGTGTGGCTGTACTGCTTTAGATTACCCTTTATGACTTATTTCATAATGTGCAAGTGGCTACAGCTGCTGGATTTTATGCTTTCATTAAATCTAAGGAAAACCTTTAGCTTTCCATCACTATATCAAAATACCAAAGATAATTAACTTATGAAGAGAAAAGTTCTAGTCTGTGACTGGAGTGATGCTTTGGACCTCTGGGAACACTGGAGCAGGAGAAAAAGGAAAGCATGGGGCTCCACATTTCCCTCTGTGCCCCTGTGTGACGGCAAAGATGTAAGGGCATCTCACAAGGTCAGACTTAGACATTTCAATGTGTTCAAAGATCATTGTTTAGGTAAATTAATGCTCCTTAGTTTTATTATGACATCTGAAGATATTTGTAAGATATGGATCAGGTTATAGGAAGAGTTTGTTAAGTCACTTTGTTTTAATGTTTTTAATTGAAATAGAATTACATTATCCCCCTTCTCTTTCCTCCCCCAGCTCCTGCCAGTTACCCTCTCTCAAACTCTGCCATGCCTCTCCGAAGTTGATAACTTCCTTTTATCTGGTTCTTCTTGTTACATACATACAAATGTATATATGCAATCTGCTGTGGCCATTTTTGTTGTATTATTTGATTCAAATTTTGTCCTTTGAAAATGTCTGTTGCATTATTTCATATACACATTCTTGCATATACAAACATGGGTAAATTTAAGCATATGTTAATTATTATGGCAACTACTTCATAATGTATTTGTTAATCAACTTGCTGTTCTATAAATCTTACTTAAATAATACTTTTCTATATGGAAAAAGAGAAAAGAAGTATTTTATTTTGAAATAATCAAAAACTCATAAGAAATTTCAAAAAAAGGATTTATGGGAAGGTTCTACGAATGTTTCATCCAGTTTTCTCATAATGCCAACATGTTAATATGAAACAATATTAAAATGAGGGAATTGATGTCAGTATATCTTTTTCTTGAAGTTTCATTTTTATTATTTTATTTTATTTTATGTGTGTATGTGTGTGTGTGTATATATACCTTACCGTGTGTGTGTGTGTGTGTGTGTGTGTGTGTGTGTGTGTGTACCCTATCTATGTGTGAGTATCTGTGGGAGCCAGAGAGGGTGTTGGGTTCTCTGGAGCTGGAGTCACAGGCACTTATAAGCTGAAGGAATAGCAAGTGTCCCTAACCACTGAGCCATCTCTCCAGCCCCATGTATCATCTTCTCAGCTCATTTTCATCACTAGTTTTACATGTGTAGCACCCACACCAACTTATAAACATCTAGGAAAGAATTTTTAAATTTTTTTTCTCACAGATGGATGAATAGAGTTAGCAGTCCATTCATTTGATTATTTAGATGTCTGGAGAAATAGCTTTCCTCTGGGCAAAGCTATTTGTTCTCCTGGTGGGACACACACATTGCCGGACCCAAGGAGGGATACCAAGTTAAATTTGTGTTTCAGTTTTGATACAGACCAAACCTGGGTTCCATTATTTTTGCTCATATTCATTTAAATCATTCATAAATGCATTGCCCACTGGCCCAATTCTCAGTGCTAATACCTAAGCATATTAGATGATCATTACCCTGTGCCTAAGGAGACATACTCACCATTTAAATGCCCTGCTATTTATAACAGGAAAAGGTACCATGTAAATAAATGTCCTCATTTATTTACACAGGTCCTCAGAGATTCACAGAGGTAACACAAATTAACAAGCCCCCATCGGTAACATTAGGAAGATGGGCATTTCCTTTGCAGTGACTAATCTGAACATTTGTAACCAGCATGCCTGCAACTCTTGGTTTTGAAGGCCTTTTTTCCATTCTATCTTTAGCCCAGTTTCTGTGAACCGTGATTCTGACACTTCAATGAGATAAAAGCCGGACAAGACAGGTTGTTACACATCACGGAGGGCTTAGATGGGGTGTAATCTGCGAAATGTAGGAGGTTATTTAAGTAATGAATTGTCAGCAATGCTCTCAGGCTACAAAGCAATTTTGTGTCATTTTTCAGACTCCAAACTTCAAGACACTTGCAAGAACTTAAGATAAATTTAGCCATGTGCTAGAACATCTTAGCTAATGCAGTCCCGGCCGTGCTCTACATGCTATGCAGTTTTTCACCCAGTATGTTAATTTTGCTTAGTGGTGAACAATTTCATGCCTGCTGGTTGAAATAAAGATACCTTGAGGCTGGGAGGGATTTGGATGAAGGAAACTCCCAGTACCTTCTCACTGCCTTCAGCATTCAGAAGTGATCTTATTGTCTGGATTTCTTCAAACACTATCTAGAGAGAGCTATCCTCTGTAGCCTCCCTTCCTCCATTTGCTTACACCAGTGTGGATATTCCAGATTCCAATCACAAAGGAGAAGTATAATGTCACTTTTTTGATCCTGATATTGTCACTTAGAATAACTTCCTCGACATTCATTCATGTTCCTCCAGATAATAGGATTTCTTTTTCTTTTCTTTTTTGTAAGACATTAAAAGATGTAGATGATGTCAGTGTAGCGACTCAGCTGAAAAGTGCTGGTTCAAGCAAGAGACAAAATTTTGATATCTTAGGACCCATATAAAGCAAGTCAAGCACAGTGGTGCACACTTGTAACTCTAGTGCTCAGGGGCAGAGACAGGTGGACACTGGGGCTTGAAGGCCAGCCAGCCTAGCCACTTGGTGAGCTCCAGGCCAGAGAGAGGACATGTCTTAGAAAACAAGGTGAATGGCTTCTGAAGACTGACACCTGAGATTGTCTTCTGGCCTCTGTATGCACACACATGCTTACATGTATACCTGTGTAAAAATGTATCCACACAGACGTGAACAGAAAAAAATGTGCTCTCACATGCATGCACGCACACACACATACATATATATATATATATACACATATGACTGAATAATAATGTTATAATATAAACATATAATTAGTATGTAGCTACTTATGCAATATGCAAACCATATTCAAAATAATATATGTATGTGTGTGAATGAGTGTGGGAGCATGTTCTATGGCATTCTTTTAGAAGTCAGAATACAGTTTTGGGGAGTCAGTCTTTGCTTTCTCCCGGTGTGCGCATTCTCCTGTCCAGCTCTCTCCCAGGCTGCTGCATGATACTCCTGTCTTCACCTCCCCTGGCACTCTAGGAATGCTGGCGTTCCAGTTATTTGCCACTATCTCTGACTTCTTTACATGGGTCTGAGAGATTGCACTTTAAGTTACCAGGATTGCACGGCAAGTCTTTTCACCCACTGAGTCATCTCTTCCTTATAAAGTACATTTTTAATCTCTTCAACTATTGATGAGCACAGAACTAATTTCATATGGCAACCATTGTGATTAATGCTATAATGATCAAGACAATAAAATGCCTCATCAATGTACTGATAGATGGATTGTCACATCATATAGTAAGTCTTTATTAATATTGTTTTGAAAATGTCATATTTTCCTCACAATGGCTATACCAATTTATATCCCCCAAAACACTGTATAAAGATCCTTTATATTCATTCCAACATTTATCTTTACCCATTTCAAAAATACCACTTCTAATGCATGTGAAATGATACTTCCTCAGGGTCCTGATTTGCATTTGCTCCCTCAGTGGTAATAGTATCTATTACCCATGCGTTGACTGTTTTTATGTCTATTCAGGTTCTGTGCCTGCCTTTGGATTTTGTTACTTGTTTTTTGCTGTTAATATGAGTCTTTTATGACTTATTTATTGCCTCTTATTGGACCTTAGGTTTGCAAGTGTTTTTTTTTTTTCCATTACTTAATGTTACTTCATTCTACCGATTGCTTCTTTTGCCAGGCAGACATATTTTATCTTTATTCTGTATGTGTGGGTCTTTTGCCTGCACAGATGTATGTGCATCATGTGAGTGTATCTCCTTCAGAGGCCAGAGATGGTGTCAGATTTCTTGAAGCTGGAGTTATAGGTGGTTGGGGGCCACAATGCAAGTGCTGGGAATTAAACTTGGATACCGTGCAAGAGCAACAAGTGCTCTTAATTCCTGAAACATTTCTCCAGCCTTTGAGAACATCTCAGTTCTATGTATTTTAAATTTTTTACTTTTGCTTCTAAGTTTAAATGCTTCTGGTGTTATATTCAAAACATTATAACCCAGAACAATGTTATTTTTAATAATATGTTTCTAATACCAGTCCCATACTGTTTTCAATACAGCAGCTTTGAAATATAATTTAAAATCAAATAGTAATTTAAGGTATCTTAAGGTCCTTAATTAAAAAATATTTTTAAAATGATTATTGGTAGAAAAACCTACAAGTACCCATTGTTGGGCATTTAAGTAGTGTAACCACTATGGAAATCAATATGAAAGCTCCTCTAGGAAAATATAAAGCACCATAGGACACAAAAATACTCTTGGATATGTACCCAAAGAAAATTAGGTCAGCATACCATGGCATCCAAGTCATACAGTTAGCCTGAGTGTTCACCAGTTGATGAATGGTATAGTTGCAAGCTACCACATGCTGAGAATTGAACCCAGATCTTCTGGAAGAGCAACCAGTGCTCTTAACTGCTAAGCCATCTCTCCATCTCTTTATTCTGTTTTCCTGTACAATGTAGGACCATCTTCCTAGGCATTGCCAGTGCCCACGGTGACATCCAACATCCACCATTAGTCAAGAAAATGCCCCATAGGCCAGACTTGTAGGGGAATTTTCTTAATTTTCTTAATTTTTCTTTCCAAATGACTTTAACTTTAGTTAAGTTGACAAAACACTAGACAGCACAGTCATAAATCATAGCACCTTTAAAATACATTGGTGAGAACCACTGGCTAGAATCAAGTGTAACATAATACCACCAGGACTGCATGCCTCATGAAGATCTCATCAATTTTTAAAGGATGAGAGCTCTACTTCAAGTATTAACTAACATGATAAGTTGTGAGATGATTTGGTCAATTCTAGGCCAGTCTTTTACATGTAGATTTAATTCTACAATAACTATCTTTTCAAGAGAAGAAATAATACAGACACTTGTGCCTCTCTACTTACAGCTATCAGATCATCACAACTACAGATCCCAACTAATAAAATCACCCCCAAGTCTTATGGTGGCAAAACAAAGGCTGCCATCTTGGTGCCGACCAGAGCATGAACTTTCCTCCCAAGAAGAGAGTTCAATAGTTCTCACAACTTACTGCATCACTTTGTAGGAAAAGCCAAGAAAGTGAATCAGTGACTAGGAACCACCTGGCCCAGGACTGCCTAATTATGCATGATTCTTGTCCTGTTTAAAGCCCTGTCTCAGTTCAGTACCCTGAAAATGGACTTGGGTATCAATTTCTTTACTCTCTCCCCTTCTTAATGTGGTCATATTGGATAATATTTTTTCTCTGCTTTTTATGACTACTGATTTCACTGGCATACTGGAAACAGATATTCAGTCTGTTGGTACTGCAGAGCCCTGGCATTGATCATAAAATCTCAAGGAACTTTGTTCAAAAGTATTCGTGTTCTTGTGGGCTGAGGAGATGGCTCAATGACTCAGTGGGGAAGAAGAGTGCTTGCTGATCTCACTGGAAGACCCCAGATTAGATGTCTTCCAGCTACCTTTAAGTCCAGCTCTAGGAAATTCAACACCTCTGGCTTTGAAGGGCACTTGGACTTACTCCTATACATTCCCAGAATTGAAATAAAATAAATCTACTTTTTAAAAGTATTTGATTCTATTATTTATTCTTAGGATGAAGAAATAGGCTCTTATATTTCATGTGCAAAATTTTCCAAGAAAACACAGCATTTTCCTCCTCACATATCCTACAGACGTAAATGAGTGCTGTGGCTCTGAGAAAAAGGTTTGGGGTCACACTTGTACAGACATCCCCATGAAAGCAATATTACTTAAGATTTATGAAGAATTGTAGCAAGTACTAAGAAACAGGGTAGTGGAGAGTCCTGAGGAGACTGTGGAGCACAATTTTTAATGGAGGAGAGGAAAGAAAGCCACAGTCAAAATTGGTATTTAGATTTAACCACTGCTTTCACTTGCTAACCTCTGGCCCCATTTTGTCTACACATTCTAAAGTGTAGGCTGTATGAGATGATAACTTACAATAAAATATTGATAGAATACTCCACAGGCATCGTGAGAGCAATCGTTACCACATCTATCATGAGTCGAGGCAGGTGAGTTAGTGTACTGGGGACATTCTGGATCTATCGGGGCTGCATTTTAATACTGTTTGTCCCAGGAAAAGCATAAAGGAAGAATAACATGGGCTTCTATCCATACATACCATAACACACATCTGCAATCAAAAGCAATCCATCTTTTGATGATGAGGGTGATTTTTTGGGCATTATTTTCAGTCCTTTGTTGAAACAAGTACCCGTCTCTCCATTAACCTTCGCAGGGAAGGTACATCACCCTGACAATTTCAGCCTCATCTTCCAGCCTTCTGTGTAATTTACACATTTCAAGTTTTCTAATGGGCTCTTTGTATCAAAACCACCATTGGCAGAAAAATTTTTCTTTGAATCTTCGTCTTGAAAGCGATGTTGAAAGGAGTATGTGAAGTCCTCCACAGCTATTATTAAGGGGAAGGCTACATTAAACCGTGACTAAATTAAATGGAGTAGACTTTTGAGAAGCAGGGCTTTACTTAGAAATGTAATGACAAAGGCAAGAAGGACATCAAATTCAAATTCAGACATTCTTTGCCCTCACAGCCTTTGCAGGTTAATACTGAGAAAATACATTGCATGCTGAAGAAATATCCAGGTAATGGACTGAGCATTTCTGATATCACATAACAGGTGATGTGATTTTTCCATTTTATTGTTTGCTAGTTCGGTGCTATAATTTCCTGAGAGGAGCCCTGAGATCCCTGGGGAGTATAGTAATCTCCTGGTCCTAGGAGCCTTTCCCAGTGTGGTTGTTTTCCTTATCATTTAAACAAGGGTCATCTTTATTAGGGAATATCCTATACTATGATAGTAATCTAGGAAGTTTGGGGCTCAGAATATTCACACTGATTTTTTTGTTTGCCTTCTGTGGTGCTGGACATTGAACCCAGGACTTTGTACACTATGGGTTAGCCTCTACCACTGGGCTGCATCCCCTGATCCTCTCTTGGATGCTGAAATTGTTTTTGGGACACTAATAAGTAATCACAGGCTAGAATGATTGAAACATAATGGTATAGAAGCAGAGCCATTCCTTGTGCGTGGCCTGCTTTTGTAAATGACGTTTTCTCTGAACACGGGCTGGGCTCGCTTATTTGCAGGTCTGCAGCTGCTCTCCGGCTGTAGGAACAGTGCTGAGTTTATCTGTTAGGAAACCTGCTTGACCTACAAAGCTCAAAACACTTACCACGTGACCCTTTGCAGAAATGTTTGCTCCGATCTAATCTCTGCTATCAAAATTACTGACATAAGAAGACATTTCCTTATGGCTCAAGTAGGAAGAAGCAGAGCTGCAGGTTTCTGTAACAGCTGATTCCCAGCACTTAGTTGCCCTTTATTGGTGCCGGAGGAAGGAGGAACGCCTAACAATGAAGTGTTGGATTTGGAAAGGACTGTATGCCTGCAAAGATTTTATTACAAAAAAGGTCTGGCTGCAGAAGACAGGACTAGTTAAAAACACATTTGTCTGAGGAACCAAAGGAAACTGACATTAAAGGTCCTTTTAAGAAGCAAGTGAGTTCTGCGAGGAAGATAAAATTCATTGAAATGTTTAATCTGACTTACTTCTCCAGGTAGATAAGTGAACCTTTTACGATTTTATTTTCATTCGTGTTTAAAGGGCAGGTGATATTTCTCTTTATGAGTGATTTAATGGGCAGCACTTCCTTTAGCTCACTGCCTTGCAGATAAAATGTGGCTGTGTCTTTTCACAGTGGATTTTCTTTTGTTTTGTGGTCTCCTGGGATGTGTCTACTAAACATAATTGGAAGCTAATTTATTGCTATTTCATTACTATTTTATTTATATATGTAACACTTTTATATTCACTTTGTATTGTGTAGTGTATGAAATCATCTACGTTTTTTCTTCTAATCTAACTGTTTGCTTCCTACTGTCCTTTGCTGAGTACATGCTACCCGCCCCAGGCTTTCTATTGCTTATGAACATGTCGTTGACTTTTTTTTTAACCACTATTCTTTTCATAACCTCATATATTGTTGGCTTTAAAATTCTTGAGAGATGGCTCACCAGTCAAGAGCACACACTGCTATTTCAGAGGATCTGAGTTTGGTTCTCAGCACCCAGGTTGTGTAGCTCACAACCTCTCTGCACATCTGTACTCATGTACACATACCCACTCACAGGCATACAAATACACATAAGTAAAATATGATCAAAATCTTTCAATCTTTCTCTCTCTTCCTCTCTCACTCTTTCTCTTTTCCCCTGTGTATATTTATATGTTTGTGAATGTACATACATGTTCATGTGAAAAAAAATGTCAGAGGTTAGCAACAGAGTTTTCCTCTATTGCCCTTTTCATTATTTTTATATTTTTGAAATTATAATTCAATTGCAACATTTTTCCTTTTTCTTTTGTTCTTTCAACCTTTCCATATAACCCTACCACTTTCTCTCTCAAATTCATGGCTTCATGTTCTTCAGTTGTGCTGTCTGTCTCTGTCTCTCTCTCCTTCTTCACACACACACCCTTGCAAATAGATTAATTCAACCTGCTTAGTCACTATGGTGTTACTTGTATGTATATTATTTCTGCTGCCCACTCCACTTAAATAACCATTGTGGATGTCTTCCCTACAGCACATGATGTTTTTCCACTCTCAGCATTGGCCATAGTACTTTGTCTAGGGTTGAGGCCCTGCAAAATCTGTGCCTTCCATATTAGCATGTCCATTGGTGTGACCTTTGTTCAGCTGTCATTTAGGCAGCCATGGTGATGGTACTTTATGGGTCTAACCTCTTTAGGAGATACAATATCATAGCAAATTTCCTGTTCCTCTAACTCTGACAATCTTTCTTTCCCTCTTCCACAATGATCCCAGAGTGATCTTTGCATTTTTTATCAGTTGTGGTTGTATAATGGTCTCCACCTGTTGCAAATAGAAGCTTTTTTAATGAGGGATGAGAACTCCACGTATCCATGGGTATAAGAATAAATATTTAGGATGTAATTAGGGATCATGCTGCTTCAGTGAAGTGGTGGTTGTAGGCTCTCGTCCAAGAATTCACCAGCCTCCCATCGTCTGCTAACTTTCTAGTAACAGACATGATTTCCATCTTATAAACAGACAGATCTTAAGATCAATTAGAGAGCTGCTGGTTAACACAAAGGTCTGGATGTCACTCTGATTGCAGCCTTGGGATTATGGTGCCATGCTGGTCATTTTTGTGATCAC
This sequence comes from Sigmodon hispidus, assembly GCA_004025045.1. Lineage (NCBI taxonomy): Eukaryota > Metazoa > Chordata > Mammalia > Rodentia > Cricetidae > Sigmodon > Sigmodon hispidus. The sequence goes on from PVIH01005287.1 coordinate 120,216, forward strand.
ATTATATGTTGAGACAGGGTCACTCTTAATGTATCAACAGCTCATTGATTCAGTTAGACCGAATGCTTAGCAAATCTCAGGGATCCTCCTGTCTCTGCCTCTCCAGCTCTGAGTTTCCAAGCCCATGTTGCCTCATTAGCTTATTATTTGAGTGCTGAGAATTTGAACTCAGGTTTTCATGCTTCCAAGTAAACATCTTTAAGAACTGAGCCATTTCTTAAGCCCTGACTTTAAAAATATTTTATTCTCATTTAAAATATTTTTAAAGTTTTTAATTATGTACATGTTTGTTTGTCTAAATATAGGTATGTACATATGGTTGTAGGTGTCCATGGAGACCAGAAGCAGGAGATGGATATTAGGAACTGGATTTACAAGTGGTTATGATCTGCCAAATGTGAATGCTTGTAAAGAAAACTCTGGTCTTTCATAGAAGCAATATGTGCTCTTAGCCACTGAAGCATCTTCTCACCCCGGGTTTAATCTGTTATTACAGATTCACAAATTTATTGCTGCAGTCTGACACTACTGGTTTGTGGCTCAGTCTTGGAAACCTGATAAGGGCAATGAGATAATGAAGAAATGAAGACACCAAAGAAGCAACAGACACATGTACAGAAAAACTAGGGATCAGGTAGGCTGTCCTCACTCTAATGGACCTCCTGTACAAGCAAGCCATGCTTGGCAGACACAGCACAGGGGTTAGGAGTTAGTTCCTTTCCATGGGAGGTCTCTTTAGGGGAGAAGTCTCTAGCTTCAGTTGGGGAGGGTTACCAGGTTTGCTAGGTTTTGTACACATTACCAACATCTGTACATGGAAGAGAAAGATTTTGCCAGTTTTCTTAACTTGACCCAAGGAAAGATTTGCCAGCCATGAGTCTGGGGCATTGGTTCTTGACAATAATACACATCCATTTACTTCATTGGCTCTTTGTGCATTCATTAATGGTTTTCTCTGCTCTCAAGAGTCTGACACTGTCTACTCATCTATCCTTATATGTACACCTTATCATCCAGCATCTCCATATATGTTCACTATACAACATAGCATTTTCCATACTGTACTCTCAGTTGATGTGGATTATACTTTGGATGCTTCTGGTGGTTGTTTTAGAGATTCCTCTGAGGCTGTTCTTGAATGTGATAAGCATTTCTATTGGTAGACTTTGAGTAAAGCATTATTTATCTTCCTAAAATATTAAGGCTTCATACATTATTTAAAGGACTGAATGAAATAAAAGTTGAACTTTGTCCCTCATAAGTAATCATGAACACTGGAACTGATGTTCTTTGGACCATAACTACATTTCCTCTTTTGTAGGTCTTAGTCCATCAACTGGATTGTAATTGTAAGCCTGTATCAATAAGCTAATTTGTTAAAATAAATCTCTTTCTACACACACACACACACACACACAGCCACACACAGCATATTGGTACTATTTTTCTGGAGACTGTGTACTGTATGGGACCTTTTCTTCAGATACATGCATCCTGTAGTTTTCTTGACCCAGCTAGGCCTCCTCCTGCTCAGGTCAAGAACATTGGAGTTATTTTAAAATATGTTTATTTTCTTCTATTCTATAATTAGCCCACCATCAAATCCTATTTATCTCTTTTCTGCTTTATTAGTCTGATCATCTCCTCTCTATCATTATAGCCAAACTTGATGAGACTCACAGGTATTTTTCTTGGACTCTGTTTCTTCTAATTGACCTCTGTGCTTGTACTGTCTTCCCATACTTCCTAATCTCACAGCACTCAGTGCTGTTACATGAAGGTTTTGCTTCAGCAAAATTCCTTCCAACAATTATCACCTTACTTGTATTGAAAGCTAGTGTTCCTAAAGCATTTAGGCATACTTTCTAGACTATTCCAGAGTGATTGTTCCAGAGTCTCTGTATTTACTGTTCTTAATACTAAAACTATTTTTCCCTCACTCTATTCAAGTAATTGCTCAAACACTACTTTTGTTTTTTACAAGTTTTTTTCTGCATACTGAATTTGCATGTAGAGGCACATGCAACCTGTACCCTCCCTTCCCCATTGCTCTTCATATTTCTGGTAATTATTGAATAAATTACTTTATTGACTACTGTTTGAATATTTTTACAAGATGTTGGGACTACAAAATAATTGTAAGTGTGATTCTTACATCATTTATAATTTGGCTACATTTTCTTTAAATCTTTCTAGAGCATGGCAATGTGAGGAAGATTTTCTTATATAAAGGGGGCATCACATGCAGACACTCAACTGGAATAACTACACATCAGTGTTAAGCAGTGCTTGATCCCTTCAAAAAGATGCAATTAGAGCTCAGACAAGTGGATTGAGATAAAAAATATGAATAAAAAAGAAAATGACTAGGTTGTTCTACTTAGAGAAAAGGCAGGCTAGGACACAAACTTGGGCTACTTCAAGGGTTTGCTGATCAGCCCTTGTGTCTTTGTCACAATTGGTTCAGGGCACAAGGATTTGACTCATACCCTTGTCTTGAAGTTGTCCACCAGCAGGGCACAAGAGATGACTCAGCGGTTAAGTGCATAGTACTCTTCCAGGAATGCTGAGTGTGGTTCCCAGAACTCACATGGGATAGTTCATAACCACCTGTAACTCTGGTTTAGAGGTCTAAAGCCCTCTGCTGATCCCCATAGGCACTGCACTCACATGCACGTGCGTGTGCACACACACACACACACACACACGTATACATATAATTTTTAAAAAAAATAAAAATCTTTTTATAAAGAATGAGCACCACCACCACCATCACTAGCATAGCTCCTAAATCCAGAGATTCCTTCTTCCATCAGCCTTCTGTGTCAAGAGAGAATAATGGATCCAAGGTTTGAGGAAACATTAAAAATGACAGGTGTAGAGACAGCTGCTTCGAATGGAAAGGGAGTAGTGGAAAAGAAAATCGTGGATAGATGAGGTAGAGAAGGGCAAGGTTCACTCAGAATTGGGTACAGTCAGAAGTTTCTAGCCTGGTCTAGCTTTGAGGTCTGGAGCAGCAGTCCCAAACAATCACACAAAGTCTTATATTCATTGTGAGCTATTTGGCTATGGCTCAGGCTTGTTGTTAGCTAGCTCTTGCCCCTTAACTCAGCCCATTTCTACTAATCTATGTTTTGCGTTACATGGCTCATTGTGGCTTACCTGTACTTTTACATCTTGCTGTCTTGGGTGGCAGCTTGCAGTGTCTCTCCATGACTCCACCCTTCCCCTTTATCGATGCTTGGATTTCTTGCTTGACTATGAGTTGGCTTGGCGTAGGCCAAAGAGTTCTTTTATTACCCAATGATAATTCATAATGTACAGAAAGGCATCCCACATCAATAGGGAGTGATTTGTTTGGCTCCACATCATTAAAAGAAAGGTGACAGTGAAATGGAGTAGTGGAGATGATTTATTTCTGATTTGGGCATGATCCTGGGCAATGAAGGTAAAAGTGACCATAGAACAGCCAAACACAAATGCTTTAAAAGCAAGTTCTGAATATAATAATTATGTCTTAAGATTACAGTTTAAAGGTGCACCCACATGCATGTGTGTGTGAGAGAGAGAGAGAGAGAGAGAGAGAGAGAGAGAGAAAGAGAGTGAGAACATGTAGGACTGTGTGTGATTGAGGCTGTGTGCACATTCATGGGGAGCCAATGGGTATGGGAATCTAAATATTCATGTTGGATACAGAGAGTGCATATTAATGTGTGCATTTGTGTGTGAGAGTACATGTAGAGGCCTTAAGTAACACAGTTTCCATAGAATGACATCAGAGAAACCCTAGGGCCATGAATTTGGACAAAATAAATGGAAGACATCTAGGGAAAATGAAGAAAGTGTTAGCTTTAAGAGGTGGACTGATGATTTCTGTGCACTCTGGAACAGAAGAAAGAAACATTGATCTTGGTGTTAAGGTCAGACAAAGCGTAACAGTGAGACAGGAAATGATTCTGCTAGGGCCATTTAGTCACCCCATGGCAGTGGTGGGAAGTGAGCAGAGCTCTCTATTACCTCATCCAGGAGGCCCCATCCCGCACAGGTGTGTGCTTCGAGCCTTGCTGTGAGGGGTGTAATTTTTATCCTCGGCTCTCAGAAAATGAGCACCAGTTCACCAGGCAGCCAGCGGAGGTCATTGATTTTTCTCTTAGAAGCAGGGCCCTTCTTTGCAGCTGGAAGGAAGTGGAAACTCGAGTCCTATCATCACTTTGAATCACTGAAAATCTCAGTGGATTTTCTGAGCAGATGGGGCATTAGTATCCATATTCTCACCGTAATGCAGCCTAAGATCATAAATGTAGCTCAGACACTTCCGTTCCTCCTCTCCTCCTCCTCCTCCTTCCTGCCCCTGAGTTTATTGCATATAGGGAGGATGGGCTCAGCCATCTGAATTGCTCCAAAGCCATCACTTGGGAAAAGAAAATAAACGGGAGAACACATCTACACCCTTCCCTCTCTTTGCCTTCCTTCTGTCCTTCAGCTGAACTGGACTTCTGTCTCATTTCATGTTTTGATTGATTTGCTCAAGAAGAGATAGGCAGCTCTTCTCTCTGAACCCCAAAAGTGAGGGTGTGCCCTGCATTCTGCTTAGACACCAGACCAAGACCTTCCCAGGTCCCACATAACTCCCTCATCCAACACCACGAACATCAACAAGTACTATGCTTTTTACTGAGGCCTTCTAGAGAAGCAAGAGGCAAACACTACATTTATCTGCCACTTGGGAAAATGATGTTAAATCACTGGGAGAAATTCTTTGCCTTTCCTTCATCCTTAGTCTTCTAGGAATCCTCTTTGGGCGACCCTTCAGCTTCACTCTCCCCCAATTCACAGTCTACCTCTTTCAAATATATTTTTTGTTTGCGTAAAATGACTTGCTCTCACCCTTGCCCCAATTATTAGGCTCATATTTACTTTTGAATGAGAATTGCTCCTTTAGCCTCATATGTTTGAATACTTGCTCCTCCATTCACAGAACAGTTTGGGAAGGACTGGAAGGAGTGGCTTTGTTGTAAGTGTGTCACTAGGGGTAGGGTTTGGAATTTTTACAGACTCTTGTCATTCCTACTATGCTTTCTGCCTCCTGATTAACTGTCAAGATGTCTGACCTCTCGGCTGCCTTCCAGTTGCTTACAGTCTCTAATCCCCTGGGCCATAGGCCCAATCAAATGCTTTCTTTTATAATTTGCCCTGGTAATGGTGTTTTATCACCGCAACAGAAAAGTAACAAATACTCTGGGTGTTGTTGTCATCAGTGCTGGATGTCCCTTGAAGCTGACCTCTCTTTTGAAGACAGAGCTACAAATATCATTCTTTTCATCTTTGCACTGGATATTGACTCTCAAAGACCTTTTGCAAGGCTTACACATTAGTGTCAACCCTGTATTATTGGACTTGTATCAGAATCATACTCTTACTTTATTAACCTAAAGAAACAAAGGGAAACATAGGTGAATAATGTCATTAGATCCTGTGGAATATTATGCTCATGAGAAAAACCATCATTAAAATATAGGCAATTAGAGTTTGCTTCAATGAAAAAATAAAGACAAATTATTTTACTTTGCAAGAAGAGATCTAAAGCTCATGAAATGGTTTGAGGCTATGCAGAGTTGGTAAGCTCATTGAAGAACTTGTCTTCCAACTAATCAAGGCTACAACCTAATCTCTCTAAGTATGCTCAATATTTTTTTAAAAAAAAAACACTTTTATTTATTTATTTATTTATTTGCCTTGGTGTTTGCCTGGAACTGGAGCTACAGACAGTTGTTAGCTGCCATGTGGGTGCTGGGAATCGAACCTGGGTCCTCTGGAAGAGCAGACGGTGCTCTTAACCACTGAGCCATCTCTCCAGCCCCTATGCTCAATATTTTTAAAAAATGTCAAAAATAGATAAGGACTGACAGCCATCATTGCAGAGAAAACAGAAAAATCAAGCAACTCTTCTGTTTTTGTTCTATCTAGCCAGAAGGAGCACATCCTGCAGAAATCTTCCCATTGTATCCTCAGCTCTGGCAAGTGTGGTGTAGGGAGCCGGGAGCCCGGTCAAGCAGGAAAGACGGTGCCGGTTTCCGGTACCAAGGCGAGGCCGAGGCGATAAACAACGCTTCTGCGCATGTCCCCCGGTAAGTTTCCACTCTGTGAGCCAAGCCCTCTGACCCTGCGTCATGTCAGGCGAGAGTCTGCAACCAATCAGAAGGGGAGACGTAAGAGGCTAGGGCTTGGCAGTATAAAAGCCGGCTCCTGGCAAGGGGTCGGGGTCTTCTTCCCATTTTGTAAAGAAT
>PVIH01005288.1:0-126401 GCA_004025045.1 Sigmodon hispidus
TTTTTTTTTTTTTTTTTTTTTTTTTTTTTTTTTTTATTTTTTTTTTTAAAAACTTTATTTATTTATTTATTTGCCTTGGTGTTTGCCTGGAACTGGAACTACAGACAGTTGTTAGCTGCCATGTGGGTGCTGGGAATCGAACCCGGGTCCTCTGGAAGAGCAGACAGTGCTCTTAACCGCTGAGCCATCTCTCCAGCCCCCGGACGGACCCTTTTTATAGCAAGCTTTTTACAATGCCCACCTTTACTATCTGCCATGCAATTCAAACTCTTTGGCTTTGTTACACTCCCCTAGTTAAGTTGTAAAAGAGAAATGAGTGGAGAAGACATGCTTGGATATGCCTGCATGTAAAAGACATGAAATACCCCTGTGCGAGTAACTACACTCCAGTCACCACCAACAGTCTTCAGGGCATCCTTTAGGGGGCAGAGTGCCACCCTTCAGAGAGTTGATCTAACTGAGATTAGATTTCAGTGCAGAGGCCATTGAGGAGGCAGGCGGCACAGCTGCACCCCCACCTTGAGGCTTACTGATGTCTTACTGTCATATACTATCAAGTGCTATGCATCTGAAATACTGCCCAGGACTCTCTTTTCCTCTTAGTCTACTTAATAGATTCAAGAAAGACAAGGTAAATGCCCCCCCACACACACACACACCAGCTTTGTGGATGGAGGGATTTCTGGGGTGGCTAAGTGAGTACTGCATGCCCCCCCCACACACACACCAGCTTTGTGGATGGAGGGATTTCTGGGGTGGCTAAGTGAGTACTGCTACCCTTTCAGGACCTGCAGGGCAGGGGGCCTGATTTTCCTACGCATTGCATGAGTGTATGGAAAAGCCACTATGAGGTGTAGAGTAGGAGGCACAAGCTGACTGGGAGCAGGAAGTGACTTGGGGAGAAGGAGGGGTACACCCGGAGGCTGAGCCCAGGCCTGACAGGGCTGTGAACAGGGAGGTATGGTTACACCATCCATACCCCTTATCTCTTTGACTCCTTGTAGTGGTCCTACCAATGATGCCGTGTTGATTGTCCTCATGACTGCTATTCCCCCACCCACAGATGCTCCAAAATATCAAAATCTCCCACCATGTGGCAGTTCCTATAGAGAATACCAAGGCACCCATGCTGTCACCAGAAACAGGCTCACCAGTGTTTCTTAGGGCGCTATGGGGCTACCTGTTTGTGGCTGGATAGCAGATTGTAAAATCCCTTGGAAATGAGAGGTTCTAGATGTCATAGATCCAAGGAGCATACCAGGAGGACTGAGGCAGGCTGTAGGGTTGGGTGGAGAATGAATTATCAGAGTTTTAATTTGCCAGATCATATAATTTCTGAAATTTCTGACTATAGACACGATGAGGTTTGTTTCTGTCTCTCTGGATGTCCAGTTTAACCTGAGAATGATCTGTTCCCTGCTGGTTCAGAAAGTGAAACATCTCCAGCCTGGGAAGAATCATCTCATCAACAGTGACTGCCGGGTTTGGTCCCTGAAGGGGCCAGAGAGAAGGCAAACTTCCAAGGATCCATCTTGGAAGCTGTGGTGTTGGCCACAGCTTTGCCATCCCTAGATGTGAACCAGCTGCTTTTATCTCTGTTGTCTTACCCAATCCTCCTTCACCTTGGTGGATAGAGTCATTTCTACTGTACAGGGAGAAAACTAAAGAATCCGAGAGTTAGAAACATCCTTAGGTTCGTCAAGGGAACACTGATTCAGGAATCGAGGCTTCAGGTTCCCAGATGAAAAATCTGTCTACCAGGGTTGCATTTTCTGCTGTTTCTCTATGTCTAAATGCCGGGTTTATCAATGCTCACCTTCGTGGTCATTTCTTTCTTTCTTTTTAATTTATTGATTTATTTATTATGTATACAAAATACAGAAGAGGGTACCAGATGTCATTATAGATGGTTGTGAGCCACCATGTGGGTGCTGGGAATTGAACTCAGGATCTCTGGAAGAGCAGTCAGCGCTCTTAACCTCTGAGTCATCTCTCCAGCCCCGGTCATTTCTAATAGTAATTCTTAGATGCTGAAAATCAATATATTCGGGGAATTCACTCACCACTTAGGCATTTCACGGGTTTGCAGGATGATACTACAGTGTACAAGGTTTTAGGCCAGTTACTTTGGAGAGCCCCTGAGTGTTATTGGGACAAATCTGCCCTTTTATTTCTTAGGTTTGGGAAAGAGCATAATGAGGACTTTATCACCAAAGGGAACCCCAAATAATCACCAAGTAGCAAAGTCACAGGGGAGCTCCCAGTGTTTAATCTGGGGAGCTGGGAGGAGCTGGGGGTCTGACCTGGAGATTATGGGTCTGTTCCACTCCCTCTTTTCCCTGAAAGCACCCCCTCAACCGATCATCACACACACCCTTAGCAGACACCCCACCCCCTCCATATAACCTCCCTGCACCCACACACACATATATACACACTCATACACTCTCGCACACACATACTTACTCTCTCTCTCTCTCTCTCTCTCTCTCTCTCTCTCTCACACACACACACACACACACACTCACACACTCAGTCTTTAGTTTAGACATTGCTGCCACCAGGTGGTATGTACATGTCTCTGTTTTCAGTTTTTGGTTTTCGGTTTTTCTTAAATCTGGAATTTTAAACCATCAGCTTAACTTCCACACCTTGCTGTGTAAGAGCTATCTTTGTTAAGGATAAAATGATGCGATCCTTGGATAAAATCAAGGCACCTTTGTGTTATGTGATTATCCCCTAATCCTCTTGCTGGGTTCTTATGCCTCCATCTTACATTGAGGGTGAATTATGGTCCTCAGGGTTCTTTGACGGAAGTCATGATTTTCTTTTTCAACTTTACCCCAAATCTCTGATCTGGACACCTGGAGGCCCTTGTTCAGTCTGTTTCCAGGGTAACCCGCTTTGCTTACTCATATATCTGAGAGGCTCACCTTTCCCCACAAGAGAATGGACTAAGGTACAGCGTTACCCTGCTAGGAAGGGCAGACTCACAAGAGAGATGAAATCATAGACGACTCCCTGTTGCCCTAGAATGACTTTTCTTTACCCCCCCCCCCCCACCTTTCTGGAACACTCCAGCAAAACTGCCAAGTTATTGGTGGGCTTCTGAGACATGCCCTATGCCCATCAGAACTGTTTTCTCTCGAGAGTCCCCTCTTCCCGCATCAGCAGAGGCTCTGTTTTCTTCTTGCTGACTTGTTTGAGAAGATTCTGCTGAGTGGACCCTGAAACTACTGCAGGGACAATAGCTCCGGGTTCAAGGTCAGATGTGTACTATTTAGGATCAGGTCAGGACTCCAAGCACTTTTTGATCTTCTGGTGCTTCCTGAAAGTACTGGGTCAAATGTTTCCCAGTTAATAAGATAAAATTCTCTACCACTAGCAGCCAGCCTTGATCCCCTTTGAACCCACACAGCTTACCGGCTGTTTTCCTCGGGGCGCTGCACAAAGAACATGAGTCTTCATTAATTATGTTTCTTTGGTTATGAGCCTCTGGCTTTGATAGGAAGAATGACTTACAGCTTTGTGTCGTTCCCAGCACCCAGCCCAATGTCGTGCTTAAGGTGTGCTCAGCCAGAAAAGGGACTAGAAAATAAATGCAATCCTGGACTTTGCAGAAGTTCAAACGCAGATTAGTTTGTCCACATCCGAGGACAACAAGTGGCCTTGTTTGTTTGACAGGTGTAGTGAGATATTGATTAGTTTACTGTTGAGTGTGAGATCTCCAGGGGGTCATAACTCCTTGGTTGCTTGGTCGTAACTGCCTTTCATTATACATTAAGCTAGCTCTTCTGTCTAAATTGCCTGTCTCTTTTCTCTGCTCAAGCAATGCCTGGATTCCTTCACAAAGCTCAAACTCAACCATATCGTGTGCTTATTTCTTGTTTCTTCCTACGTTTTTTTTTCACCTACCCACTCATTCAACAAATCCTTATCAACCCTGTCCTGTGTGTAAGTGATTCGGTGCCAGGTGATAAACAGTCAGTGAGTGAATTGCCATGATCCCTACCTTCCAGAGTCTACATTCCATGAGCCATTATGCTCACATATGACAGGGCTGCTTTGCTCACCATGTATAAGGCCACAAACTGGACCAGTTCCTCCTTTTCACAATGGCCTTTCTGTTTCATTTTCCTCATCACCAACACTAGACATGACGCCTTCATCCTCTGATTTCAGACTGCCATTCTCTTCTGCGTGTCTGGTCGTCCGTCTTTCTTTCATTCTCTCCTCATCCATTCTCCAGCCAGGGTTTTTAAGCCAATAGCATCAGTCAAACCACCCTATCCTAGCTGGGTACAGACCAGCTAGACTTCAGACTATCTTCAAGTCTTATCATGTGCTCTTTGCTTTGAGACTCCTTGTTTATCCCCAAAAGATACTGGAGGGTAGGAGTGGGGTCTTATATTTCTTTAGAGTTGGAGAACCTTTCTAGGATAATCTTTAGGTAGCTGGTATTTTCTTGGTTTTATGTTGCATTAGCATGTAGTCTGGATGGAATAAGTGTCTCTGGGAACTAAGTGATCTAAAGTTCTGTCCCCAGAGGGAGCATCACACAGGCTTCTTTGAGAATTTGTGACTGCTGATGATTTGTTCCCTTTTTGTGTGACTGCTGGGATGTTTTGTTATCTTGAATGCATGCTTCCTGCATACTAGTGATATGTCCTTGAAGATTGACTCCGTAGCATTTGCTGTGAGCCTGCAGCCTCTCTTCCAGTAGGAGACTGTGACCCACTGCAGCTTTCTTCTGTTGTTGTTGTTTTTCCTGCTGAAATGAAAGACCTTTGCACTTTTCCTTAAGACCAGCAGGTTTCGACACATTTCAGTTTATTTTTAACTGGCAAGTGGTGAAGGTTAAGTGTTTGGAGTCTGAATCACAAGCCTTGAACATTCAGGGATGTGTGGCTGTGCTCTTCTTCTGTTCGACAAAATTCCCTTTATCTGCAAACAGAATCCCTTTGCCCAAAGAATTTTCTGTTCTGGTCACTTTAGTCTGTCTGCCTGGTTCTGGGATACAAAGTGCCTTCAGATTTACACCTAGTGTCTTACCACTTGTGATTGCCAAACAATTAGGTACCTCTAACTATTACAAACATAGTACGTGTGCATGCCTGTCCTTATTGCTAACATAGGTACAGCAAATCATGCTCTAAAATAATGAACACTAGTGTCCTCTGGTCACTACTGCTGTATGAAATTTCCGGACCATTTGGGCCAGAGGTTCTGACCTTGACTGCAGCAACTTTTATCCCCCAAAGAAATGAATCAGCTGCTTATAGTAATTTCAGACTGTTTGGCCCATGTCTCAAGCACATTACTAGCTAGCTCTTTCATCTTAATTCAACCCATTTCTAGTAATCTACCTGCCATGTGACCCAGCCCATGGATCACCTGGATTCCTTACATGGTTCTTCCTCGGGGGTTGAATGGAGACTGACTGACTCTGCCCTCCTTCTACCTGTCTCTACTCTGATTTACTGCCTATTGCTACGGTGCTAGCCATAGACCAAAACAGTTACTTTATTTACATACAAAAATAGTCCTAGCACACACTACTGAGTGCCTTAGTGCTGTGTTGAGAAGGATTTGAGAACAGAGAGAATGATGTGATTAATAATGTCTGCCATGAACACAGAATAGGTTGTGGAGGCCTATGTATACATCTGTTCAAAGATTTATGTAGTCAGTTAAGTCTTAGGAGAACCATCATGTTTAGAATGTAAAAGGACAAAAAATATCTTTTTCTGGAACTTTATTTAAGGAGTACACACATCCAGAGGCATCACAAAGCTCAATGTCTACTTAAGATATCCCAGTCTGTGCAAGCATAACAGACTTCCACGGTGTGCCACAAACCCAGTCCCTTCTCCAGCCTATGTGGGAAGAAATTCCACGCAGCCACAGATGTAATGCTCCCAGTGTGTGACTGTACTTTATTTACATGTGCAGAGGGGAATCCAGGTTATAGGCAGAATCAAGCTTGCTCGCCAGCTGTCCTTGAGATAAGGAGGGTAAGCTGGCTCCTCTGTGTGACTTTATTATAACCCCAGATTCTTTAAGAGTGCAAGAGGGAGCCGGAGGACAGAAGAGATAGATGGCAGAGAGAAAGCTTGGATCAGCCAACCTTGCCTGGCATTGCTGGCTCTGAAGATGGAGGCAGGGAGCCTGTGCCAAGGCATGTAGACAACCCCTGGGTCCTGAGGAAGGAGGGGCAACAAATCCTATTCTAGAACTTCCATAAGGGAATGTGGGCCAGAGAATGGTTTTGGCCAGCAGGACCCGCTTTGGCTTCTGAACCACATAACTGTAGGATAATGCATCGATGTCATGTTAATGGTAATTTGTCTCAATAGCCTCAGAGGAATAATGATAACTAGGAGTTTGGTGTCTTGCACTGTTACTATGCATTCATAAACATTGTCTTAACCACCTCACATAGCTATCCTATGGTGTAGGCTCTGTGGTTTGTCCCCCACTTTGCAAATGAGACACTGAAGCTTAGAGATTTTAAATAACCCACCCAAGGATATAGACCCTAGCAAGAGGCAGAGGCAGGATTTGAACATAAGTCTTTAAGAGGCCATTCCACAATGACAATCTGTCTTGGTGCCTAGCAGCCAGTCTGCTGTGCCCTGTTGCTTGCTGGCTTTAGCTGCTGCCCTTCTCTGATTTACCAAGATATAAACAGGCTGTCTCCTGCCCTTGACCGCTCCTTCCTGCCTTCTCCTGAGTCTCTATGCTTCCTTCTTCTTGTTTCTGAACCCTTGCTCGGTCAGGTTGTCTAGTCACTCCTCCTCATATCCCCTGGCTTCCGCCTTTTTTAAGGATGCCTCTACCAATGATCCTAGATGCACAGAATGGGGCCAGCATGGGCTGTAGAGTGCCACCTAGTGGGCATAACCCAGTCCACTAATACTATGAAAGGAAGTTAGACATTTGGGTGTTCTGGGTCCATAATAAAGAAAATGCCTGGCAAGCCAAATTAGATTTCTACACATAATCCTATTGTAGGGACTGGCATTTGTTAGGTTTAGATCTTACTCATGTTTTAAACATACTTAACTATAGACAGACTGTGTGTCTCAATAAGAAAATTTAAAACATATTTTGAGATATTTGAGATCATGGATAAAAATTCAAATGTTATGATAAATACACCATCAAACTGATTTTGAAGGTAGAAGACATGAATTAAAACAAGCTTACTCAAAAAAAAAAAAGGACAAAAATAGGGTTAGGAAACAGCTCAGAGGCAGAGTGCTTGAATGGCATGGAGGCCCTCAGTTCAATTCCCAGCACCTAAAGGAGAGAGAGAGAGAGAGAGAGAGAGAGAGAGAGAGAGAGAGAGAGAGAGAGAGAGATCAAATTGAGGAGTTTCTGTATAGCAAAGAAAATCAAGATTGAAGAGAAAGCTTGCAAAATGGGACTGTTTGACTGATGGTGGGAAGATGCTCCGTGGTGAGGACAGTTGTGCTCCTTCAGGGGACCTGAGTTTGGCCCTTAGCCCTCACAGATGGCTCACAACCTTGTGTGATTCCATTTCCGGGGGAATACAATAGCCTCTTCTGGTACCTGCACACATGTGCACCCCCAAGACATAATACACATAAATAAAAATAAAATATTTTTATAAAATTAAGCCTAAGTATGGTGTTGTACACCTCTAATCCCAGTATTTGGGAGGGAGAGGCAGGTCCATCTCTGTGAGTTCAGGGTCAGCCTGATGGTCTACATAGGGAGTTCTAGGATAGCCAGGGGCACATGGAGAGACCCTAAATCAAAAACAAAAAATTAGCGTACAAAGCATATGAAATTCAAATAACTCAGCAGGAAAAAGCCCCAAACGATCAGAAATTATCTATATAGACTTTTCTTTTTAAATATATGCAAATTTGACAGCAAATATATGAAAAATGCTCACCATGACTCATCAGGGAAATGCAAATCAAAACCACAGTGAGGAACCGTTTTAGTCCAGTTAGAGTGGCTGTGATTACGAGACAGAGAGAGAGAGAGAGAGAGAGAGAGAGAGAGAGAGAGAGAGAGAGAGAGATTAATAAAAACCAGCAAGGATTCAGAGAAGGGGGAATCTAGGACAACTATTATGAAAAGGAGTTTGAGGGGAAAATCCAGCAGCCCCACTTTTGGGTGAGCATCTCCCATGGAAATGAAGTCAGACTGCTGTGAACAGGTCCCATTTGTATTGCAGCACTGTTGGCAGTTATCAGGACTAGAACTGACTAAGATGCCCACTGCTGCCCAAGTGGGTAAAGAAAGCATGGTACATGTATGCAGCAGAGTCATGTTTACCTATAAGATAGAATCTTGTCACTTGTGTTCACATGGTTGGGAATGAAGGACATTATACTAAATGAAATAAACAAGCAATAAAAATATAATGAACACCAAACATACAGTTACAGGGGACACAAATAATGCTGTTCTAGTCAGTAAGGTGCCCACAGTTTATAAAGAGCTATTATATATTTTATACAAAACCAAAAGAAGTTCAGAGATTCTCAAGACAAAGTAATAACTGTTTGAAGGTATGGAACTGCTAATTAGCCTGGTTTTCACTATAATATATACCATATATATAATCAAATTATCATAGTATGAGCTCATTCCAGCACTTAGGAGATGGAGGCAAGAGTACCAGAAATATAAAGCTATACTCTACTATGTAGTAAGTTCAAGGCCAGCCAAGGCTACATAAAACCCTAAAACAACAACCAAATAAGAGGCAAAATGGCTCAGCTGTTAAGAGTGTTTGCTGTTCTTCCAGAGGTCCTGAGTTCTGTTCTAGGCACCTATGTCAAGCAGCTCACAACCAACCACCTGTAACTCCACCTCCAGGAGGTCTGATGCCCTCTTCTGGCCTCTGTGGAACACACACACACACATACATACACACATATACACACACAGACACACACACACCACACCCACTAATAATAAATCTTAAAAATAAAACCTTAACAAATAAAAATAGGCTGGAGAGACGACTAAGGGTTTAAAGGCTAAGGCTCACAATGAAGGTGATAAGAATGTCTTTAAAAACCCAAATTATTACTGTATACCCCATAAAGACATATAAACTATTGTGTCAATTAAATTTTTTTCCTAAGACCAATCCTAATGCCACCAAAACGATTTTTATGGTGCTGAGGCTCAAACTCACAGTTTCACACATGCTAAGCAAGCTGTCTGCTGGAGAACTACATCCCAAACCCTGAGAAATTCTTCACATGTAAATCGAGACGTCTATTTTGAATTGTCCTTTGCTTGAACAGTAGCCTGGGTATAGGATTTAATAACAAAAATAGTAGTCACAAAGCATTCATAGATGCTAGGCACTATGCCAGGCTCTTAGCAGACTCCTCAGGTGACGCTCACAACAAACCTTCACGAGCTGTGCTGTTTCCATCATCATTTTACAGACAAGAAAAGAGAAGCCAAATGGATTGAAATGAGTGGACCCAGGATAATGACGGCCAAAGTTAATAAAAAACACTTTTCATTTCCTTTTCTGCATGAGAATTTGACCTTTGTTTGACTTCCTAGCTTTGTTACCCTGGTAACCCGATAAGAGCCAAATGTCAACTGTGTTTCTAGGCAACATTACCTAGGATGAGAATGACCTCTGATTGGTCACATATCTGGATGTGGGAGGAGCTGTACATAACTGTGAATACCAATGAGGGACCTGCATTCTGAGTCTCTCTGGGGCAATAACTCTGGCATGTCTTTTGTGGAGACTCTGAAAGCTGCACTTCTGGAGATGTAAGGAGAAATGTGATTTTAGAGGTATAGGCCTTTCCCTGAGGTAGCTCCTGCCCTTGCCCTCTGAAGTTCTCATTTCCCAGGGCCTTCATTGCTGAGTTAAGGCATGCTTTTTGCCACTGTGATGCTGACCTGAGCCAAGCAACATTATCTTGTGGGTGCAAATGCTCTACTAGACCAGTGGTCCTCAACCTTTCTAATGCAATGCTTTAATACACTTAATTCCCCATGTTGTGGGGACCCCCCAACCATAAAATCATCTAGTTACTACTTCATAACTGTGATTCTACTACTGTTATGAATTGCAATATAAATAAATATCTGATATGTAACTCTCAAAGGGGTCAGGACCCACAGGTTCAGAACCATCATGCTGTCCTACAAAAAGGAGAAGAAATAAAATGTGTAGTGTGATGTGATACTCAAACTTCTAACTATCTGCTCAGCTCTTGTCAGAGAGGGAGCCCAAGAAGGCTGACATTTGGCAAAGCCTGGTTTTCCTGAAGTCAGACTCTTAAGGATCAATCAGTGAAAATTTGACTATAAAGTAAAGCAGATTGGGTTAGTCCCACCTCCATCACTTTACGCACAGAAACCTGTTCTGCAAGTCCCCCAAAGGTGCTTATCTCCTGGCCTCCTCATGCATCATGCTTGCTTGCTTTCCTACTGAAGTCGCTCCTCTGCTCATTCATTCCTCTCCTCAGAAAGAATTTCATTTTGAAGCTGGTGTTCTGACTTATCCATCTGCACTCAGCTTAGTGGGGAGCACTCAGTACTGAGGACTCATTCAGTTTAGCGGTGAGCATTCAGCTATGATGTGCCAGGCCCTGGGCTTGATTCTTGGCACTAGAGAAAAAATGGTCATGCACTAGGCGTTTGTGTGTGTGTTTAGAGAAAAGCTGCAAAATACCAAAGTTTACGCATTTCTTTCCCCAGGGAGGAAATGACATTAGTGCCTTTGGCTGGAACTAAAAATCTTGTTCCTGTTTCCCGGGTTTCCCACCACTGATCCACTTCTGTTTCATTTGCATGACACTTTGTTCCTTCATCCCTTCCAGTTGGGACATTTCTTAGTCCCAGTACTATTGAAGAGGACCTGTTGATCACTTACAAACTCTCAATTTATATGTGCCACTGTTTTCTATGATTGGACTGGGGTTATGGAATTATTATTATTTGGGTGATAATCTGTTAACATAAACAGTGTCATAGCTTTCATTTAGTTTTTGAATAGGCGAAAGAAGTCCTTAAAATATAGCAAGGGGATCAGTGGGATCATTTCTCCATTGCTTATCTCCATATCCTCAGGTCCCCGGAAACCACTGAGTCTTAATTACTTAGATCTCCTTGCAGCAGGGTGAGTGTGTGTGTGTGTGTGTGTGTGTGTGTGTGTGTGTGTGTGAGAGAGAGAGAGAGAGAGAGAGAGAGAGAGAGAGAGGAGAGAGAGAGAGAATGTGTATACAAAATTTATATACATACGTATATGTACATATATATTTGTGAAAATATCAAAATAAAATTTTACTTTGCCTCCTAAAGGCAGCATATTAATTAAAATGTCATTTGGAAAATTCACATTCTTTTCTCTTTTCTTTCCTTTTTCCCTCTCTCTTTCTATCTTTCTTTCTTGAGACAGCGTTTCTCTATATAGTTCTGGCTGTCCTGGAACTCATCACACAGTAGCTTGGGCTACCTTGAACTCACAGAGCTATGCTGGAATAAAAGTCTCAGGGTTTTTTGGTATATCAGAATCTTTTTTTAACTGCTACATAATCTTTCATAATTTGAACAAGCCATGATATGTCTGTTCTCTATTGTTTGGTACCCATTTTGTTCTATAATAAGTTCTGTGTGTATTTTCTTTAATTAAACCTAGTCTTTCAATCGCAGATGAGTGTGTCTGTGCTTTTGGAAGCCTGTAATCCAAGAAAAGGGCTTGGGGTATTATGGGTATCACTTTCTTTAATGCTCAACACTTGCTAGACTGGTGGATGAAAGAAAAGATGGGAGGAAGGAAGGATGGATGGATGATGGATGGATGGTGGATAAATGGATGGTGGATGGATGGATAGATGGATGCATGATGGATGGATGGTGAATGGATGGGTGGATGGATGGATGGTGGATGGATGGGTGGATGGATGGATGGTGGATGGATGGTGGATGGATGGATGGATAGATGGATGGTGGATGGATGCATGATGGATGCATGATGGATGGTGAATGGATGGGTGGATGGATGGATAGATGGATGGTGGATGGATGGGTGGATGGATGGTGAATGGATGGGTGGATGGACGGATAGATAGGAATAAGGGATGGAGAGAGGGAAGGAAGGAGAAATGGAAAATGGAGGAAGGTAAACCTTGGGTAACCTTCCAAATCCATCTGTGAATCACCTTGCCTCTGTGGGAGAACAGCATGTTAACTCTGTCTCATTTTCCTTCCAGATGTTGAAATGCTTCAGGCCAGTGCAGGTAACCTAGGCTCTGGAGAAAGTTTCTCTCGGCCCACCAAGGACTCAATGATCCGCAAGTTCCTAGAAGGTAAGCGGTAGCTATGTGCAGGAAAGCAGAAAGCTGAAAGAAATCAAGCAGAAGGCATTGCCTGATTCCATAGGAAGTTCCCATCCCAAGGGACAGGATGCCACCTACCCGGAATATGGTGATTAAAGGCTCTGTGCCTTCCTCCACACTTCCTCATCAGCCTGTTACAAACAGGCTAGAGGTTCCCATAACTGGAACCATTCATTACGCTAAACCAGTTGCTCCCAAAAAGACATTATGTAAACCACATGCTTGTTTCTATTTGACAAAAAATAACTAAGTACCTACTGTGTGCAAAGACACTGTTCTTGATATTGAGGCTGGGAACCCAAAGCAGAATAGGATGTGATTCCACTGGAGCAGTGGCTTCCTAGTGAAGGATGGATATATACATCCTCTTTGCCAAGCAGAGCAGCATGGCAGTGGTGAAGAGGGTGGCACTGTCTATGCTTTCTTCCCTCTTCAGTTATCTGGAAGGCCTCAGGCAAGGTGTTGAGGTTTGCAGCTGTACAATGAGATGGATGTGGTCACGACAGCCACAAGACAGCTCTGCCTTGTGCACTAAACAGTCAGGTTGTAGTGAGAATCGAGCAAGCTGCAGAGAAAACAAACCTCATCTAAGAGCAGCCGCAAAAGAGGCAACTGGCAAAGGTTTCTAATCATTGCTGTTTACAGGTGCTTTCGAAAGTGCAGTGTTACACTGTGTGTGTGATTGCTTCTCTCTGTACAGTCATCGATGACTATGGTGGGTCTGTCAGTCATGTGACTGTAGAAGCAGAGTGCCGAGGGCATGAGACTCGGAGGTCAAATGGTTTCTGCACCATAGACAAATCACAGCCTGAGCACCTGTCCATTCCTGCCAATACGGCTTGGTCAGAATTCACCATGCCCATTCATTTATAGCTGCTTGCACACTCCTAGTACAGGCTTCAGTGATTGCAATGCTTTTGCCCTGCAGAGCCTGACACATTTATTATTAGTATCTTTAAAACGTGTTTGCTGACTCCTGCTCTAAGACTCTTTACCTGAGGAGAGAGATCTGGGTAGTTGAGGATCAGCTATTGGTAAGGTCCTCAGCTAGCACCTGGCACCGAGGGGCATGGCCGCAGGCTTGCTCTGCTGTCTTCAGCAATGCAAGGCCTTGCTTAAGGGTGTGACACCCATTCCATGCTTCTTGTAACCTTGTAAATTAGGTACTGCTGCTTTTATTCAGCAAGAGAGGTACAGAGAGGGCGAGTTTCCAAGGTCCTGGAGGAGTAAGCAGACTGCAAGCAGAATTTGGACCCAAATTCAAGCCCTTCCTAGCTTCTAAGCCTGGCTCATTGTGTCTCCTTTGATCGCTGGCTATACTTCCCCTTATGAAAGGAGTAACATGTGGGTGGGGAGCCAGATGACAGCCAGCCCTCCTGTCATCTTGCTCTCACATGATGCTCAGTTGAAATGATCATTTCCCAGCAGTCCTTCATCAAACCTCAAGTATGTGCAAATCCCTGGTGTTGAGGGATGGGCAAGATCCCATCCTGCCCTGTAGAGGAGGTGGACACATATCTCAAATGAGTTCTTCTTCAGTAAGAAAAGCACAGCATGGTGCAAATAAAAATGTGCTAGGTATTGTGGGAATGCAGGAGTGGTGTGTCCTTTATGGAGATCAAGACGGACAGACTAGTCCTTGCCAGGTTAGCATAAATGACCCTAAAGTCAGGTCACTCACTGTGACCTTCTCAATACTCTGGGATAATGGAATGAGGAAATTATCTCTGACTTCCTGACACACACGGATGTTCAATGCACACTAGTGGATCTCCCCCATTCCTTTGGCAGGAGTTCTTAAATCCCAGTGTGCCCCACCTGCTTTCAAAGGCACGGGCTTACCCTATGAGATCCGGCAGATCTAGGCGGGACTCGGGAGTGCTCTTCTTTTCATGTTCCAAGTGACTTGGCCACTGCTGGGCCATTGGGCTACTGTGAGAGCCCTTGGCTATACAACAGCACTCTCTGATCCTTCTTTTTTATCTTTAACAATGAAACCTCTTTCATTCCCTGCTATGCTCACCTGTTGCTAAGCTATAGTTTACTACTGTAAAAGTAATACATAAAAATAATAAATTCAAGTGAGACAAAAAGCACTCACACACATACACATGCACAAATGAGACAAGGCTATGTAGACCTGTCTGGTCTGGTAGTCACTATGTAGCCCAGGCTAGCCTTAAATTTATGGCAATTCTCCTGCCTTTGTCTCCCACCTGCACAGATAGCAAGTAAGTCATCACATCTGGTCCAAAGAGTTAAAGCAATAATAAAAGTCTCTCTCTCTCTCTCTCTCTCTCTCTCTCTCTCTCTCTCTCTCTCTCTCATCTCTGGAGTTTTTCTGGATATGTTCATGTTGAATACATGTGTCTTCTTTTATGTTTATTCACAGGTCATATCAGCATAAACATTAACTTTTCCACAGGCACAGAGACATTCCATTCTAACCAGTCTTCAGCTTTGTGTCTTGGGAAGTTCAGTGCAAGGAATGCCCTTTGTTTATGTAGCATCTTTGCACACATTGAGAGCATGTATACTATGAAGCACCAGAACAGAATCGCTGGGTCTCAGGGATAGTGTCTTACAATTTTGATAATGTCATGCAACTCAATGGTTTAAGCTTACATAGTTTCTACCAGAAGTTACAAATGGGTCCAGAATACTGTTCTCATACAAAGATATTGCACAGAGGCTTCCTGTGCACTACAGATAAAACTGGAATCACTCTCGATCCCTGTACTTAGCCTCTCATTCACATTCCCATATGATTCTGGAAGCATTTCTTGGCATTCTGCAGCTCTGAAGAAATGGTTTTTGGTGGAAGGGGAAGAAACTATAGATGTGACGCCTGTGAGGAAGAGAAGGGAGGTGTGAGTGTGAGGGGGAGACAAGTGGTCCAGGGCCAGCCGTGAAGACCTGTCCTTCATTCCACTCAGGTGGCCGTCAGCCAGTCAGAAGTAATGTTATGAAGAGTTCTAGGCAGGATTAACTTTCTGCTCCCGGTGAAATGTGGAGCCTGGCACAGAGCAACATCTGGCACATATCAACTGTCTGTTTAAATCATTAGTTAATGATTTTAAATGGCACAATTGGATCATGATGGGCAAGGCTGAGAGACGGGTCAGAATTCATCCTGTCAGGGCCCCAACATCACAGACTGAGTTTCTTCTGTGAGATGACCTTGGCTGTGAGGAACACGTTTCCTATCCTCTGGCTCTCTTTTGCTTCTCTAGTATATTTTGTTTCTAGTGAACCTGGCATCTTGGATAGGACTAGATATTTTTCCTAAGAATTAATTCTAGTTGGCAGCAGGAGCCAAGGGATTGGTTACGATTATCTGGAGGTGCTGACAGACTGAGGGAGAAAGTCACAAAACCCTTGATAATGTACAGCTTTCTAGATAAGCCTTGAAGACAGATGTTGCTAAGGAAGTCATTCTATTTATACCTCTTTGCCACAAGTTTGTCCCTCTCTTGCCATCTGAAGCCATGACGCTTTCTCCTTCTGTACAAGACAGCTTCTTGCTCTGACCATGTAATGGAAAGCTCTGAGCTTTCCCTGGGGTTCCCCCGAGTCCGCCCAGCTGTGGTCAGGAAACTACTGAGAGAGAAGGGAGGTTGACTGTAGGAAGTCTCAACTCTGACACACAGATCACTGCTTGGCCAACATCTTACCCGGAGTTTATCCATCCTTCCGTCCCAAGGGTGCAACTGAGCACATACAGTCCGAAAAGCCCCGTGTTTGCCTCTCGGACAATGAGGAGGGCCAGGGTCAGGGCCTTCCTTCTGCACACTAGGAAGGAGAAAGATGGGGGTCAAACCCACTAATATAAGTTCCCATCATGGCAGGGCCGTGGAGCAAAGGGATGAGACACAGCATGCATAAATAACAGTTCAGTTTAAACTGGGAGGTCAACAGGGCCTCTCTGCGAAGGTCACAGTGTGGCTCAGACATAGAGGGGCTAGTATGGCCTGGTAAAAGGTGGCACAAAGAAGGTTCTGAGCAGAGGAGCAGTGTTCCCAAAGCAAGATGAAAAAGCCGAGGCAAAGCCAACGGCTAGAGTTAGTGAAAGACGAGTCACTGATGCCCTATGGGGTAATTGGCAGCTCGCCCAGGATACTCCACTTCGTTACAGCCTTTCCCAGAGTTCTCTCCTCCCCTGGGCACAATGTTAAGATAAGCAGGTACATGGAAACTTACCTTGAGAACAGAGCCCAGGAACCTGTGTTTTTGAATGACTTGAGACCAGCTTGGCCAGTCCCCTGGAGACAGAACATCGAGAAACAAAGGCCACCTCTCTGAAGCTCAGAAAAGATATACGAAAACACAGAAGCCCTAGGACATCACTGAGTTATGACCTCCACAGGAAGAAGACCCAAACTCTGTTTTTGTATCTCAAACAGGCATTTGAGGAGGATTGAATGGTGCCGATTAAAGGAGCAGATCTTTATAGAGAGTGTGGGGTTGTGGGGTGCTGGTGGGCGGAAGGAGGAGGCAATCTTCTGCCCTCAGTGGTTTTGGTTAGTGCGGAGCAGGGTGCAGTTGTGAGGGAAACACAGGAGAGAAGGCTAGCTCTTGAGTCAGCTGTCCTGGGTACTGGTCTGGCTCCCAGGTCTTTGAACAAGTTATTTAACCTTCAAAGCATCAGGTTTTGTTGTTATTTTTTGTTTTGTTTTTATATGCCACAAACTGAGGTTACTGGTAGTTACAATTCCACAGCTTTTTTGAAAACCAAATGCAATAATCATCTGGGAAATGCCCTGAGACCCAGACTCAGCAAGGAGGGGTCATGGGAGTCATGCTCTGCAGTCGTGGGGAGCGCAAGGGTGCATTGTCTCATGGCTGCCCAGACACCAGGATGTGATTCTGGGAGTGCCCAGGCTTCCTAGTGGTGAGGCTTTCTCTCCCTGCTGAGATGAATAGCAGAATCCTAGTTATAAAATTGAGGCACCTGAACCCATGACTCCTGGCCTGGGCTGGGTGAGTGGCAGATGAAGGAGACCTTGTGGTTGCTTTCATGGTTCTGAGTCAGTGGTGCAGGAGATGTCTCAAGGGAAGCCTTTTGCCATAAATTGTTACTTTGGTAACAGAGAACATTCACTTGACCTTAAGACCTGCAGGCACACAATTGCCTGGTCCACTGTACTGAATCACCACTCTGTGTTTTAGGCAACAGCATGAAATCAGCCAGTCTGGAGAGAGAGCAGCACCATTGTCACAGAGAAGAGATTTATCACACCGTGGATGAAGATGAGACCTTTACTGTGGACCTGGCCAACAGGCCCCCTATCCCCGTGCCCAGGCCGGAGGCTGGTGCTCCTGGCTCTCACTCGCTGCCCGACACTGAACCATACATTTCTAAAGGCAAGTGTGGCCAGGGATAATGCTCATCAGGAATTTCCTGGTTCCCTGGCTTTCTGAATTGGTAGTCTTCTCTTGGATGGTCTCCAGCCAGGGTCATAGGTCAAGACGAACTGTGGAGTTAGACCAGGGCAATTCAGTGCTGCCTTCCTGGAAGCATCCATGCACAATCAGAGGTACAGAGGTGAATGAGAACTGAGCACATTTTTATCTCATAACTTGTTCTGTCGTTACTCTTAATCATTTTAATGGCTGGCACTTGTTGAAATCTACCAGTAACATCCTTTGCATTTAATCTTTACAATAACCTTTCAGGTAAGCGTCATGATACCCACTTTATGGATGGAAAATTGGGGGTCAAAAGGTCAGCCACCACACAACAGTGCCAGGGCTTGGCCCCAGGGACCCTGATTCCACAGTAGATCTTTCATCTACTGTCTCAGAATGACTGCTTAATAATAATAATAACAACTGTGCTAATAAGAGTTGGAAAGAATTTAGTGTGACTGCTCCATTATTGTTCCTGGAATGCCAGTTAGATATTGAAGGCATTGTTACTGTACTTTAGGACTTGGTTATAGTAACATGATTTTAAGTTCAGTATGGGCAAAATTGCAAGCTCTGTGTTTTCTTCTGACCTGTTGCCCATTTTTAATAGTATGTATTGTGAAATATACGACACGGGATATCTTAGAGAGGAGCTCCCATCTAGGACCTTAGGTAACTGGGTTGGGGCTGCCAGATAAAATACAAGATGCCTAGTTAACTCTGAATTGCACATAAGCAGTAAATACAATTTTTTAAATGTAACTATGTCCCAAGCACTTACCTTCTTTGGTTTTGATCTGATTTTACTCAGTCTAGAACCCCATGTTGGGTTGCACCACAACTGTGGTAAATTCCGAGTCACCAAGATTTGCTCTCTCCTCAAGCAGCAACTCCCTTGGCATGTCCACCGTCACGTCCACCACACCCCCTTAGTGCACTGCTGTGTCTTTTCCTGAGGGCTTCCTCTAGCATGTGGTGCTCCATTGACCTCTTTCAGGGCACACTGAAAACCCCAGGAAATCAGCATAGATGGCCATCGTTGAAGGCGTGAGTGATGAGAGCTCAGCATAGATGGCCATCGTTGAAGGCGTGAGTGATGAGAGCTGGCAAATGGATAAATATCCGAAAGTGTTTGTCCCTCTAGTGGCAGAGCTCTGAATTGCACATTGCGCATTCACCTGCTGTGCTGACTTGCTGGATTACCCACCATTTACTACTGTTTGACTCACTTCCTATCTCACTTCCGGTACCGCCTGTCAGAGGTGCCTTATCATCATTCTGACAAAATATTTGACAAATGGAAGGTGGATGAGAAGAGGTTTGCTTTGGCTCACAGTCCATCATGGTGGGGGAGGCATAGGAGCTAGCCGAGGCAGGCAGGCATGTAAAGTATTTGGTCATATTGTGTCTGCAGCCAGGAAACAGAGATGTGATGCACTGGTGTGGCTCTGGTTTCCCTTTCTATTCGGTCATCAGCCCAGGGGTGATGCTGCTCACATTCATGGGGGATCTTCCCACCTGTTAAACCTTTCTGGATACGCCTTCATGGACACACCTAGAGGTGTTTCCATGGTGATTCTAAATCCAGCCAGGTGGACAATGAAGGGTAACAACCACACTTCTCAGATAGAATGCTAACCATCAAGTCCTCATCTCAGGGTCAGCTTCTGAGCCCACAAATGTAGAGTGGTAATTCCTAAATGGGAGAAAAGGTGGCAACTTATTGCAGAGAGGCAGTGGACACCGGGGCAGTAGGTCACAAGGTGACGTAGGAGCAGTGGCTTGTAATACATTCATCCCTCATCTTGCTGTACAGCATAGGACATAGGAGAATTCTCTTTACCCATTGGAGCTTCAGTTTCCTTACCTAGAAATGGCTATTATAATAATGTGTCTACATTAACACACGTCATGATAAATGACAGTACTCTGTTACAACCATGTTATGTGGGTCAGATGAAACACTACACGAGGCAGTACTTTTTTCTTTTTCCTTACTATTCTATCATAAATTACATCCCAGCCACAGTTTCCACATCCTCCTTTCTTCCCAGTTCTTCCCCGAGGAAGGTACACACTGGGAGACACTGAATAGCCGTCACTGGCATTCGCTGGCATGACATTGCTGTCCCATTGTCATCCGTCTCAAAGCTTGGAAATGAACAATGAGAAGGAACGCAAACTTGCATGCTTATATGTGCCAGGCTGTATTCCTATGCCCTAGTCTTAATTCCCATGACAGCCCAATGGAGGTGCTGTTTAGGTCTTCATTCTACATATAAGAAACAGAAGCATGGAGAAAGCCAAGCTTCCTGTCCAAGCTTATATGACACATAAGTGGCAGAACAGGTATTTTAACTGAGGGAGTCTCCTTCAGATCCCAGGAAGCTGAGATGACCTTGTCATCTACCACCTACCGAGTGTTTCAGCTTCCAGCTCCTCTGTTGTCCTATGCCTGTTCCTCATGGGTGGCTTCATCTTGGTCCCTCTGGAGGGACACATTTTACTTCTTCCACCAGAGACAGCTGTGCTTTATAGTATGGACCACTCCTCAATTCTTCCACTTTTTCTTTTTGAGAGAGAGAGAAAGAGAGAGAGAGAGAGAGAGAGAGAGAGAGAGAGAGAGAGAGAGAGAGAGAATCTCTCATTTAACTTGGAGCTCACCAATTGAGCTACTGGCTAACAAGATCCAGGAATGTGCTTGTCTCTGCCTCCCCAGGGCTGGGATTATAGATGTGGGCCACATGCCCAGCATGATGTGGGTCTGAGACTCTCATGCTTCTACAGCAACTCACTTCACCATTTCTCCAGTCCCTGCGACCCTTTTCTTTGTTCTTTTTTTCTTCTTTCTTTGTGTTTATGTTGTGTTATGAGACAGAGTTTCTTTGTGTGGCTCTGCTGTCCTAGTACTCCTGTGTGGACTATGCTGGCCTCAAACTTACAAAGATCCTCCTGCCTCTGCCTTCTGAGTGCTGGGACCAAAGGTGTGTGCCTCTAGCACAGGGCTCACCTTTTTCTTCAATCTCAGACATGTCGCTGAGGCCCTGTGCCTAGTATCATCTTTAAGCTGGAGAACCTGTGTGTCTGGCCTGTCTTTCTGATACGCTCTGCTTCTTCTCACTATTTTCTTCCAGAAATTTGTATACAATGGTCACGAGTAAATGTTTATTACCTTTCTGCACAAGCTTATTTTTTGTAAATGTATTAAAGATATAAAACTTTGTAAATATATGGTAGAGCCTCTGAAAAAGAAATTCTGAAAGAAAGAACTCAGAATATTCTTTTCTTTTACAGTTTTTGCAGAAAAAAGTCAGGAGCGGCTTGGGAACTTCTATGTTTCTTCAGAAAACATCAGAAAAGGTAAACCAGAGCTTGTCCTCAGCTTCCCACATATGAACTGAATTTCCAGGAGTATTTATTCCAGTAACAAGTATGACCATGTGTGGTAACCGCAGAGTGGTTGCCCAGGGATGGTTTCTGAGCATCCCTTACTGAAGACAAAGGAAAATGGGGAGAGATAGGGTTCCCTAGATTATTGCACAAACTGACCTTACAGAGGGCATGAATAGACAGGCGTCCATGTAGAACAGGGAATTGAGGCTGATGCCTACAGCATGGTGGTGGCCCAGCACCAAGTCTTCACCCGTGGCACAGCCCTCCTGACCTATCTGCTCGCCTTATCTTTACCAGCTCCACTATGCTTTGGGTCAACTTTGATTAAAGTTATTTTCTGGTCATTGGATAAAAACCAGGCTATCCAATTTTCCCAAAGACCTTTTAAGGAAGTTTGAAAGGAGCTGAGTATTTTCCATAACCCTTGAGTAGTTTCCTTCTGTTAAGTACAGGCACTCAGTGTGCCCCCACTTCAGACTGTAGAAAAGCGGTCCCAGCAGCGTCTAAACATTCAAAGGTATTCCTGAAAGACAGCAGTCACATGGGAGATCTGGAACTCGCTACATGACCTGAGACAAAAGATGTCAAGTTATCCTCTATGTCCCAGTGCCCCATCATCTCTGCAAGTACTTCGTTCCCCAAAGACCTGGCGTCACCTCCCGGAGAGGGGCTGGCTGGCTTCCAGACTCTAAAATGGATCATAATGAAATGGAGGTTGGCACAGAATAACCCGGGACAGGCCTCGGGAAATGAGCTCCTAATTTACATCATTGCCACTGGACCTGGGTGACAAGTCCATTGGTATTTTGTGCCCATCAGTCTGTAATTGTTGTTCAGAGACAGGGCTGGGAGACTTTCCTGTCTAGACTCCTCCTGTATGTCATTCTAGTCTGTGAGTGGATTTATATCTAAAGCACTGACTCTCAAATAGAAAGCACCTTGCCCTCCCTCCACAGAGGACATTTAGCAGTATTTGGGAACATTTCGGGTTGTCAAATCCAAAGAAAGTCACTCAGTAGGTGGCGGCCATTACTCCCATTGGACAGAGGAAGCCCCCACAATGAAGAGCTGTCACCCCCAAATATTAGCAATCTCTAAGTGGAGAGATGCTGGGTTAGATGGCTTTATAGTCAAGGTTCAGTGTGTTCCGAAGACTCTGCCCCTCCCTTCCATGCTGTGGCTTTGTGTGCTTTTCTCCCACAGGCTTTGATTATCAGCAACTTCCCCTCCTCATTCCACATTCCCCCACCCCCATTTTGGTTTCACGTGTCATTTTTCTTCTGGATGTGGCAGACTGTTTCCTGGAGGTGGTTAGTGCCACCTCTCAGGTCTGCTTTTCCCAGCTGGGAGTTATCAAGCTGACTTCTGCCATTATTTCCAGAGCCACCTGTGAGGCCATGGAGGGACAGGCCCCCATCGAGCATCTACGACCCATTTGCTGGGATGAAAACACCTGGGCAGAGGCAGCTCATTACCCTGCAGGAGCAGGTGAAGCTAGGCATTGTCAATGTGGACGAGGCTGTACTACACTTCAAAGAATGGCAACTCAACCAGAAGAAACGATCCGAGTCCTTTCGTTTCCAGCAGGTAGCCAGCTCTGTCACACCACCTACACACACACACACACACACACACACACACACACACACACACACACACACGCACGCACACGTGAACACGCACACATACACATGCATGTACGTGCGCACACACATGCACACATACACATGCATGCACGCATGAACACACACATGCACGCATGCACACATGCATGCACACGCACACACATGCTCACGCACACACGCACACACATGCATGCACATACGCACATGCATGCACGCACACGCGCACACACGTACATGTACACATGGGCACACACACACACACACACACACACACACACGCATGCACATGCACACACACACACACACACACACACACACACACACACACACACACGCACGCACATTTGCATGCACACAGTGCAGTGGAAGAGTATGTTACCATAACTGGATGGCTAGACCTGTGAACATTGAGTATCCTTGTCAGTGGCTGTGCTTATGAATCTCTTTGTCTGGAACTTCTGGCTAAAAGCTTTCTGAGGCTGAAGGTCAGGAACCCATTTCTCTGTACCCCCCAATACTGCCTCTGCGCTGCTGCACTTGACCTTCCACCTCCTCTTGGTAGCTCTGTTCTCCAGGTCCCTTTTCCTCTCTCATAGCTGATCTTCACCCTTTAGAACACAAAGAAAACTTGGAAAGATCCCAAGAAATATGATGAAATGATCCCTACAACCTGCAGAGTCTAAACCTCCTGAGTTAAAATCAATCTCTCTCTCTGTCTGTGTCTCTCTGTCTCTCTCTCTTACACACACACACACACACACACACACACACACACACACACACACAGAGGGCATTTCTCTAGGCATCTTGTAAATACAGAGGCACAAATCTGTAAAATGCCAAACACATGGTCCCGGGGGCTGCCCTCTGGGGACTTGTATGAGGGGATTGGAGTTCTCAGTAGATTGTTGCTTTATTGGTCTGGTTTGAAGATTGTTGTTGTTTTGATACAACATTTCACTGTATAATCTTGGCTGACCTGGAACTCACTGTGTAGACTAGGCTGGTCTCAAACTTGTAAATATCCATCTGCCTCTGCTTCTCAAATGCTGGGATTGTAAGCATTCACCACCATGCCCAGCTGGTTTGAGGATTTCTATGAGGAAATTAACAATTTCATATATATCTTTTTATTTTCATATATTTATATTAAAAGGGAGTAAATAAGGCCCATGGGATTAAGGAACATATTCAAGGCTATTTCTCTAGTAAATGATAAAATGTCCCCAGTGATGTAATACAGTCACTGGTACCCCTGCCCCTGACATCACAGCTCTGGCTGTGGAAGCATCCGACCCTGGGAGGGAAGCAGTGCTTTCTGGGGGCTGGGTAAGATGATGAGAAGCAGGGGCGAGTCAGAAGGCAGCCGTGGTTTAGCGTGGATGGTCACATATCGGTCACTGTGCTCCAGGTTGGCTGGACTAGTCTCTGTGGCCCCTCAGAGTGTGAGTGTAAGGAATACAGAAAGCAGAGACTCACGCTGGGGAAGCGTTGGTCAGATGCAGGCTGGTTCTAGAGTCTTTCCCAGGCTTCTACCACACCCTTAATTCTGCCAGCTTCATGTTTTTAACGTGAGAACCCTCTTTACCAGGTGCCTCCTTCCTTAAGGGGTCCGAAGGGTGGTGACATCACAAGACTCTAGGACCCTTTCATTTGGGAGCCCTGGAACCCCTGCCATCCTGAGCAAAGGCTACCCCTGGACCAACACTGATTTCTTTTCCTCCTAAGTCCTGTGACCATGTGTCAAAGTAGTTAAAGCTATCTTTGGAGCTGGCAGCCCAAGCTACGCCCTATTCAGTCACTTGCAGCAGGATAACAGGGGCCTGATGTCCCTCCGTTTCCCCACCTCTGAGATATGAAGGGAAGGAGGAGAATGTATAAGCAGGAAAATCCTCTCACATGCCTGGTGCAAAGTAAATGTCAGCTTTCTCCCTGTAACTACACCCAAGTAGCTTCTTCCCTGCATGCAGATCTGTTCAGCATTCCTGAGTGCATCCTGGGGTTCACATGCACAATAGTAGAGAGCTCCAGTCAACAGAAGAACATATGAGTCCCTATCCTGACAACCACCTTTGTCAGGGACTCTAATGTCTTGGTTGATCCTGGGGCACTCACCTTCATTTCCTCCTGCTCTGTCTGTTCCTCTGTCCCTTGTGTGTGGGCACTGTCCAGGCTCTCTTTAGCTCGTTCTTTGTCCAGACACTACTTGAGTATTATTCCAGTTCTAATTGCAGCCATTAGCTGAGCATGTTCTCCTGAGGTGCACTAGACCCGAGGCTTGTCCGACAAAAGCAGTTTACCTTCGGCTTATTTATTTCTCAGGGCCCCAGACGGTCACTGGTGTACTCCCACCATGTATAGTAGCTGGAGGTCTCAACTACTCCTGTTTTGTGGTGTTTCTCTTGTGCTGGATCTGACTAGTAGATGGGTCTCCTTGCCGCCTCCTCCAGATCATCAGCACACCACGATAGCCATTCTATTATTTTGTTTGCACCCCCAATTCCTTCTGGACAAGCTCCAGCATCTTTAGCCCACAATCGCAGACCAACCAGTCCTTTCAATCTGGTTCCCTGTGGTTTCCCTCGCACCTGCCTGCTACCAACCTGACTGTTCAGACATTTCCCCAGGGTACTGTGTGCCCAGATTCTTAACTTCCCTGGGATGCCCAGGCACCATTGCTGCAGGCTGGCTTAAGACAGAAACAAATCTTGACCTTCGTGTACCTAATCAATATTTATTGAATGACTACAGTGGCCCACATGATTGAATTTTAGAAAGTTACAAGACCTGGTCTTTGGAAAGTCCAGTGTCCCTGAAGAGACAAGGTACCTATGTGTACACATATGTGTATGCTATATGTAGGCCAAATGCCAGGTGGTTCACATGGAGAGGACTCAGGCCTTGAGGCACCTGGGGAAGGCTGAGATAGATTTATAAAATAGAGTCTCTCAAGTTCGGAGGCTTGAGAAAAGAACGCAATCAGAGGCAGGGACACATTCAGGAACATGTCAGGGGCGGGGCTGGCAAGGAGAAGAGCATGGACTCTAAGGCCGAGAATGGGCCTGGGCATCTGGAAGCTCACTCCGCTGCAGAAAAAATGGTACCATTCAGACAATTTATCAAAGCTTGAGCTTCTCTGGGGGCAATCTTGAACGGTGTGAATGTAGCATGCCAGCCCCTGCATGGGGCATAAACTAAGACTGGAATTATAATGTTCAAAAAAGCACCATCCTGCTTAACAATAAATAAATTATTTTCCAGGAAAATCTTAAAAGGCTAAGAGACAGCATCACCCGAAGACAGAGAGAGAAGCAAAAATCCGGAAAGCATGCAGGTAGGCGCCTTCTCAGTGTGCTGTCATCAGCGGTGGCAGTGGTCCTTGCTGCCGCCATCCTTCACTGTCCCTTCTGCTGTGGCCTGAGTGGACAGACTGCTAGTCCAGCTCCTCTTTGCACATTCAAGTCCTTTACTAGATGGGAAAACCATTGAGAAGATGGTTTGGTCTTGTCCCTTCTGTAAATGTAGCACTGGGAAAGGCACGTCCAGCCAGTGAGGGAATAAATGGTTAGATACCACCTACCCGAAGAGGATGGTCAAAATTTCTCTCTTGGCTCCAACCTTGGCAGTTAGGAGAGAACATAGATGCCAATAGAGCAGAGAAAGTCTCACTCTCCTGAGTGTGGGCAACCTTTACCACCAGTGTCTAAGGACGCACTATATAACAGTAGATGAGCGGCTGTTCATACATTAAGGATGGCTCTTCCGTTCCCCCCACCCCCCCATAACACTAGCCATGTAACACCAAGCATCCTGAGCAAGGAACTGCCTTCAGGGGGTTGGGCCTCTGTGCTCTACTCTGGCCAGCTTTTTGGCACAAAGAGCAGACAAGAAAAGGCCCCTTCCATACAGAACTAAGCAAAGTCAGCCCTATTTGTGGGTTTAACTGTTGCTAGTTAACTTTTCATGGGCCTATTTCCCCCACAGGTGCCTTGCTCAGGCTTCTTTCTCCACACTAGCATTCTTACAACTGGGCTGTGGGGCTCCGCCCATCAGCCTCTTCTCCCAGAAGCACCTGGGCCACTGTAGGCTTCTGTATTGTGTCCTCACTCAGGACGTCTGGAGAACCTGCTGTCCCTGGCATGTATCTTTACTGCCCTAATTGCTGTAACTTCATTCCTAGGATTCTGGCTCCCAGGGGCAGCCTAAGTCTGGCTATTTCTACTGTGCCAGGGCTGTAGCCAGACCACCACATCCCTGGTGGAAATAGGTACAGTGGCTTCTGTACTCATCTCTACCCTTGTCCACACTCATCCTCTACAGTTCATCTCTGACCTAGAGCCACTGTTCTTTTATAAATAAAGTATCATGAGCTGGGCAGTGGTGGCACACACCTTTAATCCCAGCACTTGGGAGGCAGAGGCAGGTGGATCTCTGTGAGTTTGAGGCCAGCCTGGTCTACTGAGTGAGTTTCAGGACAGCCAAGGCTACGCAGGGAAACCCTGTCTCAAAAAAAAAAAAAGTACCATAAGACTGGATGTTATGGAAAATTACTTTAATCCTGGGGTTTATAGATAGATCTCTGTGAATTTGAGGCCAGCTTGTCTATACACTGAGACCCTATTACAAAATTAATTAATTAGTTAATTAATTAATTAGTTAATTAGGAAATTAAAAACAACAATACACTAGGGACTAGAAGGATTGCTCAGTGGTTAAAAGTTTGCACTGCTTTTTTAGAAGACCTAAGTTTGGTCTCCAGCATCCATATCGGGTGATCCACAAACCTCCAGTAACTCCAACTCTAAGGGATAGATTGCCCTCTTCTGGCCTCTGTGGAGAACTGCACTCATGTACACATTACCCTCACATAGACACATAATTAAAAACAATAGTAATAATGCCAAAAATAAAATATCAGAGTATGCCCCCCTCTGCTCTAAGAACTCCAGGGGCTCTTTTGCCATTCAGAGGAA
Source organism: Sigmodon hispidus (assembly GCA_004025045.1). Lineage (NCBI taxonomy): Eukaryota > Metazoa > Chordata > Mammalia > Rodentia > Cricetidae > Sigmodon > Sigmodon hispidus. Next base: position 27,763 of record PVIH01005288.1, read on the forward strand.
AGACAGACTCTTTGCTGTGGCCTCCAAGGCCCCATATTATGTGACCTCTGTACTCATGAGCTCCAGGCCTTGGGTCTGAGTATTTTAATGACTCCTTCATGTTGCTATAACAACCAAACACAGATCTCTCTCCCCTAGGGCCTTTGTACTCGAAGCTTACTGCTTTCTCCCACATCTCTACCTGCTGCCTTCTTTAATCCACCAAAGAGGCTTCTCTGCTGTTTTTCAGATGAGCTCCACACCTTGCTTCTTGCTCTCCCATTTTTCCTAATTCCCTGTAACACGGACCATGCCTTAGTCTTCTGTTCTAGTCATGCACCAGCATCCCTCATTCCTCTTACCACAAGCTCCATGATGGCAGGAACAAGCATGGTTTGTGTCCTGCTGGCTCCTCAGTCTGTAGTATGGTCCTGGTGGAGCTCAGGAAGTCTGTTGGAATGAGAAGTTTCAGTCAAATGTCAGTCATCCACACAGCCACCAAGTATCAGCACCCAGCCCAAGAAGAATCTCAGAATCCACTGTGTGTGATCTGCTACTTTATGACTTAGTCATCCTTTTACTTATGCGGGTGTAGTTTTCCCATGATGCCTAGAACAGTGGTTTTTTTTTTTTTTTTTTCAAAAGTAGTTGGCTTAGAGAATATGAATGATTTTGACTATGTAAGAGGAGGGGTCAGGGAGATCATCCTAGCGCTTCTTTTCGAATATCTTTTTGAATAATTTTAATGTATCCCCCATGCCACCCCAGGCTCATCATGTCTGCCTCTCTGGTAGACAGGAGGAGAGAGCTGCCATGGTGGAAAGTCAGACTGTGATCTGCAGTCACCTGGGCTCAGAAAGTGGGGCTCTAGGTGAGAAAGAACTTAATTGCTTTTTAAAAGTAGAGCACATGCATTCAAAGAGAGAAGTAGCAATGAAATGAAATTTGTCAAACTTTTAAGCACACAGTATATTTATTGGCCTGTGATTTGTTGGTGACAGGAGATTACAGCAGTATAATCACATGCACTCAGGGGTCAGTGGTCAGGCTCAAGACTTCTGGGTCTCATTATTGCTTTCTTCCCCTGGGCTCTACCTGGTGTCACTGGAGATTGGAAACCAGGTCAGCACCTACCCACACTGAAAGGCAGAGGGGCACAGACACGGCCTTGGCGCAAGCAAGTTTGGGGTTGGATTTCTGCATAGTACTAACTGCTTTGGAACTATGGCCAAAATACTTTACCTCCCTGAGCCATAGTCTTTATTGGCAAAATGGGAAGCTATCAGGGGTATTGCAATGGGCAAGCATGGGAACAACCTGTGCTCAGCACAGGCCTGGCACATGGAAGAACCCTAAAAATGGACCTTCCTGTGAGCCCACAGAGGCCCCATATGGGTTGGCATTCTCTGGAACAGTGCCTTCCAGAGTAAGTGCTCTGGAATGGGACTTATCCAGGCCAAAAAAGGTCATAAGTTTTGAAATATTTTACTGAGTTCAGTCTGAGCACTGTGGTACACACCTATAATCCCAGCACTCAGAATGTTAAATCAGAAAGATAACAAGTTCTAGACAAGCCTGGGCTACATTGCAGAACCCAAAAAAGTTTACCCAAGGCTATTTAGGCTCCAAATAATGACTTCCACCTACTAATCCAATACCTATGATCTAAATCAGAATGATCAATGTGTAAAGAAGCATGGCCAGCTTCCCTCCTTCTCAGATCTTCTAACATGGAATTTTGCTTTGGGGAGGGATAATAATTTTCACTATTCCTATGTCAGTGACTGTAATTAGTGCCATAAAATTTAATTAAATATATATAATTAAACTATGTGTCTTTGGACACTGTGTTAGTGAGCTTTCCATTACTGTAACAAATGACTGAGATACTCAAGTGATAAAGAAAAGGTCTAGAACCATAGAGATGACTCAGCAGCTTAAAGACTCTTATTGCTAAGTCTGGTGAGCCAAGTTTGATCCTCAGGACCCACATGATAGGAGGAGAGAACAAATTCTCTCGGGTTGTCATATAAACTTCAGTGTCATGCCAAGGTACACTCATCTACCCTCTGTTCCCATAAATAAAAAAAAAAAATTGGCTTTCTAGACAGGCTTTCTCCGTATAGTCCTGCAGTCTAGAACACCCTCTGTAGACCAGGCTGGCCACAAATGCAGAGATCTGCCTGCCTCTGCCTCCCAAAGGCATGCAACACCACTGCCTGGCAAAATGTTTTGGTTTTATTTTTTAAGAAAAGAAAAGCAGGTTTATTTTGGCTTGCAGTTTCATAGTTTTGAGTCTGGTTGGTTGCCCTGTTACACTGTGGCCTGGGATGAGGGATCAGAGCAGAAGAACATGGCAAAACAGAATTGTCTACCAGCTGGGAAAGGAAACAGACAGGGGAAGGGCTGGGGTCTCACTGACCTCTTCAAGGGCAACCTCCAATCACCTAAAGACCTCTCCCAGGCTCTGTCTTTTAGAGCTTTCTCCACCTCAGACTATTGTGGGACTAGTCCCTTAGCACACGGGCCTTTAGGGGACATTCTAGGTTCAACTCAGACAGACAGAGAAGAATGACTCAGGGTGACAAGCGATCCATCTGGAGAAGATGTTCTACCTATCAGCCCAAGAGTATCCTTGCCTTTAATTTTTATTGTGATAAAATATAAATAGCAGGGCTAGAGAGGTGGCTCAGGGGTTAAGAACACTTGCTATTCTTGCACAGGACCCAAGTGGATTCCAGAACCTACATGATGGCTTACAATTATTTGCAACTCCAGTTCTATGAGATGTGATGCCTTGTTCTGGCCAGGGATACCAGGTACTGGGTAGGAGGAAGTTGGACCCTGCTCTTTAGGTGAGATAGGAGGTACCAGAGCAGCTGTCAAAAGAAGACATCATTTATGGTTGGCTAGATATAACTTATAGAACTCTATATGAGTTTACATATTGGTTTGCAATGCCCTGTTCTGTGGGTTTTCACACTCGGAGCCTCTATGTGTGTCCTTATGGGGCCAGGATAAGAACTGGGAGGGCTTGGTGGGAAGTAAACTAGTACCCACAGGGTGGGTTACTTCACTTTGACCATCCCAGCTCCTTTTGAAAACCTGTCCTCAGTGTTTAGAGCTTCAGGTGCCCCTGGAGGAAATAATTCTATTGCACCAAAACCATTGAAAACCATTGACACACATCTCATTGACCAATAAAAACTTCAGGGTTAATGAGTGTCACTTCCACCTGTGAGACCTTTTCTAAGAATGTAACTCACTCTAAACCCAGGCTGACTCAAATTTGGAGACTCCAGTTGCCTTAGAAAATAACTATCATTTTCCTTCAGTTGTGGTTGGAACGCCAGGGACCAAGGATCTTTGAAAGTGGATCATCCATTCAGAGTCTTCAGCCCCAAGGAATAGTTTTGCTCTTCCTCATGCTTGGAGTTGATGACTCAGGAAATCAGCTGTAAACGTGTAGCTTGTTGGATGCTGTGGCCCCGAGGAAGACAGTCAATATTTGTATTCTGGGTATGTCCCAGGAGGTAGAGCCAGCCAGCCGAGGCCCAGGAAACCTGGGTTCTGCTCCTTGTGTTACTGCTGAATCATTTCTGTATTTGGGGTCATTCTTTTACCCAGTGTGTGAGCCAGTTTCCTCATAGGATTAGAATCACCTACTGAATGGAAAAGTCCCCAAGCACTAAGGGAAGTTATAATGTAGATGAATACACTTCAGGAAAGCTATTGATATAATCATGAAATTTGTAGTGTAGAGAGCAGGCAGGGTGAAGGTGTTGTAGAAGCTTTTAGCCTGGCCCTGAGTTTTTGAACCTTTGACCTCTGGATTTTTTCTTCCTGTGTGATTCACTTTCCTTTTTTATAGAACTGGATGAGGATGGGAAAATACTACCCTAAAGTTAGTTAGTCAGACTGGAAACCTTAAAAAAGTCTTAAAGTGACCTTTTAAAAAAGGTAAATAAAAAACTGAGAAGGAAAAAATGATATAACCACGTGGGCTCTGAGACTTAATGTTCACTCCATGAAAGCATGTCCTGCCTGTGCTCTGTGCCCAGGGCAGAGAGAATGGGGAAGGCTTCTTCTGTAGTGTAACCAGAGAGCCTGGGACTGAAAAATACCCCCCTTTCCACAAAGGAGCTGCTATGACTAGCCAGATCCAGTTTCTCTAGGATGAGGAAGGCTGGGGCCTGTGGAAACTAGTGACCCATACTTGAGGTGCTCTTGTAGGCTGGTCACTGTGTCCACTCCACCTTACCTTCACACTGCTGTCTGGTTTATCCATTAGCTTTCTCAGTAGGTCTCTGGCTTTGGCATGAAGAGCCACCTCTGAGATTCCTACCACTCTTGTTCCATGAAGAACAGAGTGCTGAGGACAGGCAGTGCCTGGAAGTGAGCTCAGGGTCCCATAGCATCCTCTTCTTTCATCTTTGCTCCAATGGCTTCCCTTAAGACCTGCCTCACACCCCTGGGGAGGAAGCTGATGCTACCCCAGGCACTTCATCCTGCCCATTAGCATGAGTTAATTATGCTCCCAGAACCCTGAGGTAGAAATCTCAGGAGGGCTAACATCAAACCACTGATAGAGTCTATCCTTGAAGAGGTCAGATTGACCCTGAGCTGGGTAAGGACAATCAGCCTCAGAAGTCAGTCTTTCTCAGGATGGAGGACTTTGGTCATATGCTTTCTGGGCCCATCCCATACTCTTCACCTGTCAGTCATAACAAATTCAGGGAGCAAGAGGCCCTTGGCCCCTAGGGGAGGGGAAGAGCCTGGACTCCAGAGTTCACATCTCAGCTCAGTCCTTCTAGCTGTACACTGCAGATGCAACCTTACTCTTCTGTGCCTTTGTTTCTTCTCAAAATGACAGTGATGGTGCTGGTTTCTAGGGTTTTATGAGGATTCAGTCAACTAAAGCTATGGGAACTCTTGATGAGTTGGTACACAGGATGACTTATTACCATCAGCGGTGCTCATGATCCCTTCTGTAGAGGGGACTAATTCAGAGGTTGGCTGCATAGCACCTACGTGGTGGGCTAGGAGCCCAAGCCTTACATATGCGTATCCTCTTTCTACTCTCTGAGGCAAAAGAGATCTTTTGCCTGTTCCTCATGCTCTGCATCCCTCCCCTGTGCTGGGCCACATTGGATTCTATGGCTTTTCAATGCTGAAGTGGGACAAGATTCCAAGCTGTCTCCCTCCCTTCCTCCCCCCTCTCCTCTCTCCCTTTCTCCCTCCCTCTCTCTCTCCTGCAGGTCCAGGCCCAGGAGACAGGTGGACAGTGAGCATAAGAGACATTCAGCAATGACAGTCAGCCTGAGTCTCCTTCTTCCTTCTGATTTCAGATCTGGAGATCACAGTCCCAATCCGGCATTCACAGCACCTGCCTGGAAAAGTGGAGTTTGGAGTGTACGAAAGCGGCCCCAGGAAGAGCGTGTTTCCCCCCAGGGCAGAGCTCAGACGTGGAGACTGGAAAACAGACAGTACGTCCAGCACAGCAAGTAAGCAGCAGCCCAGAGGCACCCTCATGACTGCGCTCCACCTGCCACTCAGGCTTCAGCAAACACTCTTGGGTTTTGTTTGTTTGTTTGTTTTTCGAGACAGGGTTTCTCTGTGTAGCTTTTAGCTGTCCTGTAACTCTGTAGACCAGGCTGGCCTTGAACTTAGAGATCTATTTGCCTCTACCTCCTGAGTGCTGGGATTAGAGGTGCATGCCACCCAGCTTGGCAAACACTCTTTAGGAACCCAAAGATCTCAGCAGAGACCTGATTTGGTTTTAAGAGGTGTGAAGTACTGGTTGGGCTGCGGCATTTGCCCAATGGTGTGATAATTCTTAGATTTCCTTCTCTTTATAAACAGCTGACCCTAGTGATCATCAGGGGAAATGGGAGGTGCAGCTTTAATTTTCCATCTTTCTCTCTTGCTTTATAATAATTCTTAACATTGATTGGGCATTTACCGAAAGTGAATTGTCTTCATCGATCATTAATGACCACAAAGCCTCTGTACCGTAGATTCATGGGCTCTGTTTGCTGAGGAGGAAGTGCTCGGGTTTAGTGCCTTGTCCCAGGTTATATCTAATCGAGTTGAGCTAGGCTGGAATTTGAACTCAGTCTGGAGCCAAGCCAGGACTCGTCATGGCTCTTCCTGCTTCTTCCCCAGCTGTGCTAAGGGGAAGCCAAGGGCATCTCATCAGAGCTGTAGACAACAATAAACTCAAATTTGAGAAGTCCAACTTCTGCAAGGGTTGTTCAGGATCTAATTAGGACACATCTCTGTTTGGTGAAGAGGCATGAATAAGGGTCTGATTATGGAAGATGAGGCAGGCGTCAGTGCGCGGGACTCTGTTTCTGTATCTTGGGCTACATTTGCTGACATGCTGCCTTCACCAGCACCACACATTGAAGTTCTTGTCTGCCTTATACTTCACTGTTATCAAAGCAGCTGAAAAAATGATGAAAAAGCCAGAGAGAAGTATATGCTTCGGGACCAAGGTCTCCTTAGAAGGCAGGCAGAGAATTCACAAATGAATGTAGGTTAATAGATTATCCAAGACTATGTGATCTATCTATCTATCTATTTATCTATCTGTCTGTCTGTTTGTTTGTTTGTTTTACATCATAGCCTTCTTGAAAGTTTACTGTGTGTTCTGGATCTGTTCAGAAAAACCTTTCTGCTGTACCCCTCCACATACAAATCACACACACACCCACAAACACCTATACAGTGCACACATGTGCAATTTTGCTCACCCAAAGCTACAGGTCAAGACTCCTTACTACATAGATTTTTCCACAGAGGAAAATTCTTCTGCTAAGAGCCAGGTAACAGAGGAACCCAGCTTGTTCTCTTTATTTAATATTTCTCACACCTTGACCTGGGGAAAAACATCCAAAGCCCATCATGTGACAACATGGGAATGTAGACTGGACAGGAAGAAAATTTTCCCACACATAATGGGAGCAGTAACGTACCCCCAAAGGCTGCCTGTGTTAAAGGCAACTTGAGAATTCTGATTATCAGAAGCAGGAGAGAATTTCCCAGGAATCACAGGCTGCAGAAGAAGCCTGAGGCTAGTGTTGCTTCTCTTGAACACATGAAAGAGGAGAGAAATGCCAGAACCTTCTCTGATGGGGGCTCTGCTCCCCATGGCAAAAGGGAGCCATTCCTGAAAACTCTTACGGACAGATATGAAGTGCTTGGTTTTTGACTGATTGGCTCGTTTGGTTTGGGGTTTTTTTGTTTTGTTTTGGTGTGAGGTGCAAGAGTCACTTGTATGGCTGAATTTAGCTGGACCATATATGTTCTCCAAGCTTTATTCCACATGGCCTGACCTGCTTCCATGGCAAGGAAATCTGGGAAGGGAGGACAGGCCCAGTGTGGAAGAGCCTGCCGAGCTTGGCGTTTGTCATATTGCTAATGTTCTATTGGCTACGGCATGTCAGGTGACTGAGTCTGGAGTGACAGTGCAGTTCACACAATGGCATGGGCACTGATGAGGGGTGAGGTTCACTGTGTGTGGGGTTCCACTAAAGATTTGTATACTGCCTTAAATTAAAAATGCTGAGGATACCAGCTTCTATCAGACAGTTGTTCTTTGCCAGCCCATAATGAACATATCCCCGTGTGACCTCACTCTTCCAAGACAGTAAAGCTTGTAGTTTTTAGATAACAGTTAGGGGCTAGAAAACATGCCTTGAGTCTTCTGGCAACTGGTAAAGGGGCTGGAGTCATATCCAGATATTGTGCTATTACCCAGGAAAGAACCACCTTCCAAACACTGGTCGGCAGTGAGAGAAAATGGGGGAAGCCAAACTCAGTGCCACCAGCTGCCCTTCACCCTGGAGTCACACCCTGTGAGCTCCACTATTTTTATTATGACACAGCTGTCATCTCTTGGGATCTACAGAAAAACAGTTGCAGGTTAACCCTGGTTATAGCTAAGTAATTAAGCCCCATTAGTGATATGTTTAAGGGAGCAAAATCTTGATTATGAAACACTGTTGACCTTCTTGTAAGCCCCATGGTTATATGGCTTTTTTTTTTCTTTTCACTGATACAGTCACTGGAGACAGATGAAAAGAACTAGATCCTATCTGCAGGGGCTTGTCATGGAGAAAAGCACAAAAATAGCATGCACCTTCTTCCTTGATGACAGAGATGTGGCACTGTCTTTCTTCCCCTGACATACGGGGCCAAGACCAGAGTGTGCTACTAACTGTAGTTGAGGGAACTATGGGTCAGTCATGAGCCCAGAGGGGAGATAATAGCAGGGGCTAAGGTTTAGCGCCAAACATTGTGGTTACAGGTTTAGAAATGCCAAGAGAAGGGTAGTGGAAATTGATGGGTGTGAATTTCTGGTCAGAGAGCCAGGGCCCATGAATACTTTTACATCTTGCTGATGGGGTGACCTTCAGGACACTGTGGGATTCACTGTGAGAGATAATAAAGAGATGACATGCGGAAGCTCAAGCATGGGGCCTGGGGACCCAGGAGCTTAGGAGCTGTTTTTAGTTGGGGAATCTGAAGAGTTTTTATAGCATTTATTCCAAATATGGGTTCTGAGGGGATTTGAACCTTGGGGACAACAATTGGCTGGAGGAGAAGAAGAAAGTCCATCATGGTGGTGAGCTGGGTAATGAGTGTAAATTGAATAGAAAGAGGCTGGGTCATTTGTTCCTACCGAACAAACCAAACCCAAATCCCCTGGGTTAGAGAAATATTTTGACAGATTTAAAAATCTGTGTTAAGGGCTGGAGAGATAGCACAGGGATGCTGAGCACATATTTGTTGTCTTCCAGAGGACTAGGGTTCAGTTCTCTACACCTAGATGGTGGTCCACAGCCACCTGTAACTCCAGGGACTCGATTCCCTGTTCTGACATTGAGAGCACCAGGCACACACACACATACACACACACACATACACTGTGTGTGTGTGTGTATAACATGGCAGACAAAACACTCACACACAAAATAAAATGAATAAATCTAATTAAAATGTTTTTAAAGATGGGTTGGAAAAATGGCTCTTCAGTTAATAGTACTCGCTACTCCTGTAGAGGATTCAGGCTCAGTTCCTAGCACCCATATGATAGTTCACAACAACCATCTATACCTTCATTTTCAAGGGATCTGATACCATCTTTCAGCCTCTGTAGACACTAGGCATGCACATGGTGCACAGATATACAAGGAGACAAACATACTCATAAAATAAAAATAAATATATTTTTTAAAAAAATCTGCCTCCAGTAATTCACACTTGTAAACTCAGCATTTGAGAAACAGAAACAGGAGGATGGCCACAAGTTCAGGGCCAGCCTTGTTTATATATATGCACACAAATATATATGTATACACACACACATCAAGCTCCATGCAAGCCACAGCTAGGTAATAAGATTCTATCTCAAAACACAAACATTCTAATTTTATAGCAGCTATCACATTGAATAACATACATTTCCAGAAAGTTCTATGGGCTAGTACTATTTTAATAATACAGGTAATAAAATTCCTAACTGAAAAATTTTTCACTCAGAATATCTAATACTAGCACAAATTATACTTTTGGATTTGTCGTGTGTATTTTTGTTTTTGTAGTTCTGAGGATTGGACCCAGGACATTGTGCATACTAGCAAAGGCCTTACTGCTGAGCCACACCCACAACCACGCCTTTTGTTTGGTGTTGTCATGTATTCTCTTATTTGAAGATGCATCTGGGTCCTATATACACTCCTGTCCTGTAATATCTAATTAACTAGCAAAACCAGCTTTCAGATTTAGAGCAACTGAGACCCTGAGCACCTCTGCTTCTGTGTCTGTCAGATCAAAGCTCTAATATCAAATAGGATTTTCAGAGGGCTTAAATGGCAATCATGCTTTTGAAAGCTCTCTGTGTGTTATAAGTCCTGGGCAAATGGTAGCTATTAAGCCCAAAGTGGACAAAATCAGAAAGCAGACCATTTTGGGTGATGCTGACAGGAAAACTGAACTCTGATGAAATGGCTTAAGGTGACTACACTTTGAAGACTCTTGTATTTGAGGTGTATATACTGTTTCTATTGCTATAAATGACTTAGGGCTGCACTTCCGAATTTTATTCCTCCTGAGAGAATCCACAATCCAGCTGACTTTGTTTCTGCCCTTTAGGTAGCGCAAGTAACCGATCCAGTACACGGAGCCTCCTCAGCGTGAGCAGCGGGATGGAGGGAGACAATGAGGTGAGAGTCGGGACCCAGGGTCATTTTATCACAAGAGAAAGGAATCCATGGGGAGGGAAGCCATACACAAAAGCTCACATGTTATGGAATGTTGTTTCTATGAAATAATGTCAAATGGGCAAATCCAGAGAGACAGCGCGAGGGTTGGTGGCTGGCAGGGCTTGAGGGCGGAGAGGATGAGAGGAAGTAATTAATGAGTCTGGGGTTTTCTTTGCAGTTGGGAAAATGTTTTGAGACTAGATAGTGTTGGTGGCTGCATAAAACTATGAATGCGCCAAAACCTTTTGCTTTGTAATGATTGACCTTATAGCTATATGAATTTTGCCTCAGTACAAAGGAAGCAAAGGGGAAGGGGGGGCATAGGTAGAGATAAACAATCTACCCAGACTACTTAAGTCCGGAGTGGGAGTCTGCAGAAAGGAGCTGTGTGAGAGTTGGGGGTTTCAGGGGCAGCATCGTGCTGGGCCTAGATCAGGAGCCTGTGCCATGCTGTATGGTGCCAGGGATTGTCATGTATGTCTTAGAGTCCAGGGTATTCGGTCTCTGATTTCATTCCTCTCTGTACCCTGGCCTTCCTGCATTTCTACATGGGTGGTGGCATGGTCTCCAAAAGCCAGGCATCTCCTGAGCTGAGAGGTTCAGCTCCTTTAGGGGGAGGCCACATTTCAAGTTGGCCCATCGATGTCGGTGTTCTTTTTGAGCTGCTGAGCAGTGGTCATATGAGTCATCACTAAAGACTCAGGAGAATGGGTGGTACAGAGAACCTGCAGCGGTGTTAGCAGATAGAGGACCGTATTTGGAGAAGCAAGGATTTTGAGTTTAGGCAATTTTTTTTTAAAGCTTTATTTATTTATTTGCCTTGTTGTTTGCCTGGAACTGGAACTACAGACAGTTGTTAGCTGCCATGTGGGTGCTGGGAATTGAACCCGGGTCCTCTGGAAGAGCAGACGGAGCTCTTAACCGCTGAGCCATCTCTCCAGCACCCGAGTTTAGGCAATTTGTGACACCTGGGTAAAGCTATGTTCCCAGACTACATCAGGACAAAACTGCCATTGGCTCTCAGTTGGCTTTGGTTTGGGGATAGCCTAGCGGTAGTGAGAGCTATCCCATGGTGTCCAGCTATGTATGTTTATGCGTTTTGTGTAATAGTCTTATCTTGCATGCTATAGGATAATGAAGTCCCAGAAATTACTCGAAGTCGTAGCCCAGGTCCTACCCAAATGGATGGAGCACCAGTTGTGACCGGAACTGAGCGGCCCCCCAGGGTGCCTCCTCGAGCTGCTTCCCAGAGGTAACGTTGTGAACTCTTCCCTCTCATAACTGTAAAGGAGAACATGATTTAGGGCCATCTAAAACAACCACACCATGTAGGAGAATGAGGACAGAGCTAATGGAAATACCATTAGCTGACAAACTTCAGCAATAAGTGATACTTCATTCTGTTGCAAATATCACTATGTCATAACTTTTTGTTTGCTTCTTTTGCCACTGTCTTAAAGAGGATGTGTGTGTGTGTGTGTGTGTGTGTGTGTGTGTGTGTCTGCGTGTGGGAATGTGTGTGCAGACTGTGTGTGCAGGGCCAGGACATGAGCCGGAGCTGGAGTTACAGAGAGTTGTGACCCACTTGAAGTGGGTACTGTGAACCAAACTCAGATCCTCTGGAAGAGCAGCAGCTGTTCTTATCTCTGAATCATCTCTCCACACCCTGCTCTTGATGTCTTTAAGATGAGCTCTCATTTTGTAACCCAGGCTAGCCTCCAATGCTCAGTTTTCCTGCCTGAGCCTCCTGAACATTAGGACTGCAGGCATGAGCCTCCAGGCCTGAGTTAGCTGCTCACATTTAAGTTTATAAGGGAAGGGCATGAACATAACTATCAGGTTTTAAGATCATTTTTTAGGGTTATGTTTTAATTTTTTTCATTTTTGTGTATGTATGTATCTCTATGTGAAAAGCATCCCACATGTCCAGGTGCCTGTGGGAGCCAGACAGTGACATTGTTTCCCTGGAAATGGAGTTCCAGGTGGTTGTGGGCCATTCAGTGTAGATGCGGAGAAGGAAATTTGGGTTCTCTAGAAGAAAAGTAAATACTCTTAGCTGCTTATGATCTCTCCAGCTTCTAAACAAATTTTAATTTTTTATTTACACGTGTGTACATATGTAGGTATTTGTGTGTGAATGTCTTTTTCACTGAACCTAGAGCTCAGTGACTGGCGCTACTGGCTGGCAAGCCCTCAGGAAGGATCCCTCTGTTTGCCTCCTCTGCTGGGATTACAGATCCGTGTGGCCATGCCCAGGTTTTGATATGGGTGCTTGAGATCCAAACTCAGGTCTTAACACTTGCATTGCAAGCAGTTTAGCGAATGAACTACCTCCCCAGCCCAATTAATGATTTGTATCTGTTTGTCTAGACTCAGCTCATAGCATTGAATTCCCTTGGCTATATTTAGGGTTCTGGGATTCTCAGGAACAGGAGATAAATTTAGAAGTAAAAATGAAGGCAAAACCCAGCCTGGTCTGGAGATAAGCAAGGCTCTGGACCACTCTCATTGGGTTGAGTGTCCTGCTATCACTTGTGACCTTGGATGAGTTATTTAACTTTTGTGTAACTCAATATTTTCACCTATAAAATGGAGGCTCCAATTGAACTTCCTCACGGAGTTGTAAGGGTTGAGTTCTTGGCCTATGGTGAGTGATGAAGAACATGGGGAGATATTTGTACAGGAGAGGATCAGGTATCTAGGGCTCTGAAGATGAACCCAGACTAATGTCTCCCTTGCTCTTTAGTACAAGTGGGTTCAGTTTACACAGGGGCCTCCGGAAGACCATTCTTTATGGTCTGTGGAGTAACAGAAAACATGGTTCAAGGGGGTTAGTAAGGCTGCCATGTAGAAAGGAGGCCTTGGGCGTTAAGCCCAAGCAGTTCATTCTTTGATATTTAAAATACAGTGTATGAGAAAAAAGGAAATTTTTGCATAGTGAAATGTAAACAAAGCTCATCTGTGGGATTTGCTGAGAAAGTGCAACACAAAGGCCTTCTGTCTGGTGTTCTGTGCCTCTCCATCGCTCTCCATTTCTGCCTCTGCTATTTACTGCCTTTCCAGCTGCTCCCAGTGACATTCCTACATCGACACCTGCTGCACAAACATCTGACAGCTCCAACCGATGTTGCAGTCATAGGCATGTTTCCCTGGCACAAGCTGGGAGATAAACATTAGGATATTCCCACTCCCAGAAGCAAGGCATGTAACACAAGCCTGTGCCCTGACTTTGTATTATGTTGTTTGAAAGTTACTATGCATTTGGTGTGTGTGTAGAGGGAGACTTTGCAGAGGCTATTATGGTAATAATTGCTATTATTTCATGACTGCTTATTCTGTGGCAGTGATTATGTCAAACACATTAAGTTTCTCCAGAGCCTGTTTTAGAATTATCACATCTTGCAGGTGTAGAAGCTGAGGCTAGGAAATAGGTGCAGAGATGCTCTGATTGATGGATTTGGTTTTCCAGTCATTATGTTACCCCGGCCAAGAAAATCGAGGTGTCAGAGAGGAGGGTAAGCAAGATCCAAGACCTTTAATTCCTGAAGGTTGACATCTCTGGAGTCACTTGTCCTCGGAGACGAGGTGACGAACTTGGAAGTGTGGGCATCGGCTCACCCAGGAGTTTGCTGTTGTTGACACTGCTGTAAATGTCGTTAATTGAAAGGAGTGCAATCAGTAAAAGAGAAGATAGAAACTGGGACATGTCTAACTGTATGTGAAGGGACAGGAGATGGGTTGTTTGGAGAGCTGGGGGCTGTGCTGTGATAAAGACAGGGCTAGCATAGGACCAAACCAGTGCTAGACAAACGGCGTCTGGAGAGACCTGTAATTAACAGAACTGGAGACTTGTGTGCACTTTTGGTTTGGAAGGGATCTGCAAGTTTGTGCTTGCATTATAAGGATGTGTGCAGGTTTCAGGATAAAAAACGAGGCAGCGCTGAGTAGAGAACAGAGTGAGCCCCTGTGTCACTGTGTTGAGTGGCTGACACAGGGAGGCTGACTACATGTCCCCAGCTCCCCTCTAAGAACCTGTAATCTCATGTTCTCTTTCCTCTCTGTGGTACAGTTCCTCTGCTGCTTCCACTTGCTATTCACAGAGCCTCAGTTGCTGCCAGTAGACAGCCTGCTGCCTCCATCCTTACCTCCTGCTGTTGCCTGGGGACCTGAATTCACATGCCCCATGGGTCTCTCAGACACAGCCTGTAAAGCACTGAAGTCCGCAAGTCATCCTCCACTTTCTACCCCAAGCCACTTCCTCAGGAGTTCTCAAGCCTGGGGCAGAGATGCCATTCTCCTCCCTTCCCAAGTCCCAACCCTGGGAATCAATCCATCTGGATTCCCATCTCCCTCACAGCTCACATCCATTGTCTCTCCAGGCACTGTTGGTTCTGCTGCCCTTTCAGCAGCTAGACTCACCCATCCTTCCCATCTACTGGTGTCTGCTTCATCCTTGAGGCCCACACTTGCCTCTCTCCCTGCTCCAGGGTTCCTCCTCTACACTGCAATCAGGTGCACTCTCTAGAAAAGAATCGGCTGATAACGGCACTTCCTGGAAGAACCTCAGACTTGGATTCTGTGTATTTTAGTGGGCCCTGGCCCTGTCCAGCTACAAGTTGCTTTGTTCTTTTGTGTTCATCCATGTTCCACCACTTAGATATTCTCAGAAAGGAGCTATTTCTCCAGCACAATGCCTCCTTTTCCTTGGAAGATTCTCTTTCTACTCCCTTCATTTTCGGTACATCTTTCAGTCCAAGCCTCCCCCACTACAGACAGAGCCTTTACTGATAGACCCACACTCAGTAACTCTTCTACTTTGGACTCTCTGGTTTATTAACATCCCATATTACAAACATTGTTTATGTTTCTCTCTTTAAATGGATAGTGAATTCTGTGAGAGCAGAGATTATGTGTGCCCATCTGAGGATGACTATTGCATGAATTCTATTTGCTATTTATAATAAAACCTAGAGCCATATATTGGAGGAAAACTGAAATATCAGAGAGACAGGGAACAAACCACAGCTAATTCTCACTCCTCAGTCCAAACAAGGTAGATCCTATCTCCGTGGGTCCTCAGACTGACTGGGCTGGACCTGCAGGCAAAGGGACTGAACTTCTGCCTTCTCCTCCTTAGATTTTTGTCCCTGCTCAGCTATTTCAATTACTGGATCAACTTTCCTAGTGCCAGGATTAAAGGTGCATGCCACCACCACCTGGCTCTGCTTAGCCTTGAACTCAGAATGATCTCTGTCTTCCAAGTGCTGGGATTAAAGGCATGAGTCAGTGTGAGCCTGGCCTTCACGGCTTAGCTGTGAGTGACTCTGTCCTCTGATATTGCAGACTATTTTAAATTAAATATACAATATATCACCACAGAGGACCTTAGGGGCCTTGCTTTGTTCTTGTCTCTTTTTTATTTTTAGACAAGGTCTCTCTTTGGCTTGGAGCTTGCAGAGTAGGCTAGCTAGGCTGACTGACCAGCAAGCCACAGGGATCCCCCTGTCTCTGCCTCCCCAGCGCTTTGATTACAAGCACCCCACCATGATGTGCCCAGATTTTTACATGGGATCCTTGCACTTACATGGTAACTGCTCAATCAACTGGCCATCTCCCCACACATAGAACTTTCTTTTGATTGGATATTTTTTTCTGTTCTTCTCCATGTCTGACATAGTAACAGACACATATTGAGAACTTAATAAATAATCGTTATATAAAGAAAGTAGTATTGCTTGGCCTGGTCTTCTAAGATCTTGCATAATTAACAATCAAGTCAGGTGTGGTATCTGTAAATCCTAGCACTATGGAGGCTGAGGCAGGAGAATTACCAGGGTTTTGAGACTGGTCTGGTCTAGAATAAGAGGCATTTTCAAAACAAAACAAAAAGCCAGTTAGTTGTTAGGGAACTTGAATGCTACGTTAGATGGTTTATACAGGCACTCAGAGGCATACCAGCTAACACCCTGCTCTCAAAGAACACCATCATCATCAGGGATGCTGGGTTCTTGAGCCAAACTCATCACCATGAAAACCCACCTTGGAGTAAGAGTAGGCGGTGTGTACGTGTCTCCAGCTTTGGCTTCCTGGTGTCCACATAGGCAGTCTCTACACAGACCACTCCCGGTTTGAACATAATATCTTTCCACTTCCCTGTTCTGTTATACCTGTGGCCATAAATCCCTCTCCCTGAGATAGGGGTTCAGAGCTGTCCATCAGAGTGAAACTAAACCGATGGGCTTGCAGGTATGTCAGTGTGAGAGCAAGATGAGAGAGAGAGAGAGAGAGAGAGAGAGAGAGAGAGAGAGAGAGAGAGAGAGAGAGAGAGAACAGGGAGGAGGGAGGGAAGGAGAGAATTGTGTATGTAAAATGCATGCAGAGCTGTTCCTTAAGATCTGAACTGCACCCATCAAACAGTATAGCCTCCAAATTTTGCCCGTTCTCTGTCTCTTGCACACATATTCAGTGTCTTGATACCCAGACCCATGCTCCTGTTACCCGATGTTTGCCACACACAGGAGTGTGAACTGTGGACAAATGTCTGTAGAAAGGAATGAGCGACATAAACTTGCGTAAGTGCTGTGGTTCACAGCTCAGGAGACTGGAAGATGGAAGGATGGAATTCTTTTGGTTTTTACTGGATAAATCCCAGCAATTCAGTGACTAACACACAAATCCCTCTACTCCTGGAGACCAGAGCCGGGCCTCCTATGGACATCTGTGGTTATTCTTTGCTATGGCTCACTCCCTCTCTTATTCCGGAGACAGCCTTGCCATTTCCAACTCTTGTTATTTTCTTGACCTGTGCAAAAGCAGTGTTCAGAAGGCATTTAGCAAATATTTACCCACAGATTCACTCAGTCATGGACTATGCAGCTCCAGGGTTACACAGTTCAATTATAGCACCCAACAAAGCTCTCTTTCTGGGTGTATTGATTTGCTTCCTGAAGATTAAATATTGGTTTTACAGCACACACGTAGAAATGCCATCTGGAATCATTGAACTAATCTGTAAATAGACCCACCCTGGTCTACCTGGAGCGTCACTTAGAATTTTACAAAAATCCAAGCAGAAGGACCTGAGGAGGGGCTTTTAGGTGGGCACGCACACAGTTGGGACAACACTTAGTGATTCAATAAGGAAGTGAGAAGCAGGTATTGGAATTCTCTGTTCTTCTTTCAGCTGGTTTCACTATGGTAGTGAGTCTCTACCCAGGCTGCCTATTGGAATTACTGGCATTTTAATATCTAGACTCTATTAGGAGACAGCTGCGATTGAGAAGATACTTTGCTGGATTCATGGTTCTCTGGAGCATGGGGTGCCACACCACTGGGGTTCATACTGTAACACGTACATCTTGGTCAGGAGACAGAGGAGCCATGAGCAGACATGAGCATAAATGAGAAACAATGAGTAGGACAGGGTCAGATAGACCTGGGATTACTAATTTGGGTAATTGTAATGGCTGCTGCGGCAGTGGGACTGTCTCTGTCTGGGACCTGACCCTGGAATGATAAGGGAAACGTGATAGTGGTCCCAAGGAGGCGACTGGACATTAGCTATCCGAGAGAAATGCAGTCCCTCCAGGTCAACAAGACTCAAGCGGACAAAGCAGCAAAAGATAAAAGTCTTAGTTAACACAAGGGCTTTAAAACAGGGATACTGTTGGAAAGCTTTTATACTGAGCTCAAGAAACTGTGATGAACAGGGCTGGAGCCTGGGAATTGCCATTTGTCACTAGCTCCACTAGCGATTCTAAGTTCAGGGTTTAGAAACCATGACATTTATGTCCTTTAGACATCTCTCGACTCCTTAACTAAAGGAGGTGTCTTTTGCATAGCTCTTCAAAGTAGCCACAGGTTGTGGGTACTCAAGAACGCTCTGATTTGGTTGAAGTTTTTGAGTTACTTTATTTTCCTTTGCAGACCTCTAAGCCGGGAATCCTTCCATCCTCCTCCGCCAGTTCCCCCTAGAGGCCGCTGATTCCGCCTCCTAAATCCAGCCTGCTTCAGGACTTAAGACTTGCGATTTTCAGCCTGTTGATGAAGTCTTCATATTGAGTATTCTGCATGACCTTGAGATCCACGTCACTGATGAGGTTGCATCCCTGCTGGTTTGGGTGTTCCTTGAAGACATTAAGGCATGGTGAAATCTGAGACTAAGGACTGTTTTCGGCGTCGCCAAGTATATTAGCTCACGTTCTTGTTTTCCAAAAGGATGAAGACTATCAAAATACTTACTTCTCTGGAGCCTAACAGGATTGATGGAAATGTACTGAACAAACGAGCTCACTGTAGTAGACATGTACTAGCCCACTAGTACCTGCTAGTCCAGCCTACTTTCTGGAAATGATTTTAGCACTTCAAGCAGAAGTGGCCTAATTCTGAAGTAGTTCTGTCACATTGCTATGTATGTGCTAGGGCTAGTCACATCCTAAAAGTTTCAAATGATGTTAGAGAAGGATTAAACCAGATTCCTTTTCCAGTGTAGGCATCTAGGGTCCCCAGTGTATGGAACAAAGAGAACTCAGGTGGTTCTATGTCACCACACTTCCCCTTCTTACATGTGTATGTGTGTGGTGTGTGTGTGTGCCTGTTTGTGTGTCTGTGGAGACTGGGGCAATGTGGGAAGTCTTCATCACTCTCCATCTATTCACTTAGGAAGAATCTCTCAATTGAACTCAGAGATTACTGATACAGCTAGACTAGCTTGCTCCAAGGATGCTCTGTCTCCACTCTCTTGGTGCTGAAATTACAGGCAAGTTGCCGTGTGCCACCTTGACATCTCTGGATGCTGGGACCCAAACTCAGGCCCTCATGCTTGAACAGCAAGCACTTTATCTACTGACCCAGCTCCCCAGCCCGTCACCACATTTTCTGTTCCTAAGGAGCCATTTCTTTTTTCTTATATGTAGAAATATAACTATACCTGACTATTGGCCTTCCAGAAGGTTCTCTCTTACATATCATCCAGACATGGGACTATCAGCTACTGCTTTTAGTTTGGGCATGTGTGCCTTAGGGTTCTGTCAAACTATGTTGCCAAGAAACCACTGAAAACAGCCAAAACTGGAAGCATGAAGTACCAGGGATTCCATTTATAAATCTATAGACTTTATAGTTCTTACCATAAAGAAACAGAAGGGCCCTTGACTTTTTCTGTCTTGAGGAGCCCAAAGTGGCAGAAGAAAAAAAGCTGAAATATTTTCTCCCAGACTAACTTCTGTTACCATCAGGCCTGGTAAACCTGTACACAGAGCAGAGAACTGTCACTATGCTATGAATTTTGAGTTCCTGTTATATACATCTACCTTCAGTCACAGATCCTTAATCTCACTTATGCCAACAGTGAGGTTATCAGAAGCACTTCTTTTAAAGTACAGGTAATGGGTTTGTTCAATCCCACATAGACATTATTGTAATAATTATTATTATTGATCTTTCCCAGGTGTACTTACTTGTTCCTTTTCTCATAATTAAAGGTTCTGCTTTAATCTTGTTCCTTAGTTGAACACTTCCTGAGTTTAATTTCTAGGGAACTCTTGATTTGTTGTGTATAAAACACACCATTGGTCATGTCTACCATGGGACAATATTTTCACAAAGTATCCTGGAACATGGTGACCATTCTGAAAATTTGCATTCAGTGGTTCATTAACCTTCCTGTCATGTGTTTGGAAACAAATAAGAGAATATTACATAAAACAACAACAACAACAACAACAACAAAATAACAACATTGCTGTGGCTGTCCTCCTATGGCTTATGGCCTCCAACCTGAGGATTTTGGTAAAAGATTTATATCACTTGATCTTAAGCCCCCTTTGGGTTCCGGACTTAGGTTTGTGTACATACTCTGGTGAACAAGTTTGATGATAACATGGCAAAGCCAGCCAATGGTATCAGCATCTTGTATACACAGTACTATTTGTGCAATGTTTGGATATATGATTGCATTCTATTCTTGTCTTAAAATAAATAGAAAATACAATTGAAAGTGCTTCTTGAGGAACCTGGGTCTGATGAATAGGATGCCCTTGGGAGGGACACAGACCCTATGAGAATTGGGAGTGGTCAGTTTTAAGTCTTGAAGAGATAGTCACCAAACCATCAAGCTGGTTAGTGGCGTGTTAAAAAAAAAAAAGAAAGAAAAAAGAAAAAAGAGGAGGAAGAGTCCAGATAAAACACCTGGACAGTGTTATCAAAGAATGTTCCAAGTGTCGAGAATGAATTCTTATTACTTAGAAAGAAAACCACACATCAAAACACATACTTATCCATCCTTTACATACATAAAAATTTACCCACATGTTTAGGAATGCATTTCACTTAATAAAAACATGGAGCTGGGTGGTGGTGGTGCACACCTTTTAATCTCAGCACTCGGGAGGCAGGTGGATCTCTGTCAGTTTGAGGTCAGCCTGGTCTACAAAGCCAGGATAGCCAAAGTGGTTACACAGAGAAACCCTGTCTTGAAAAACAAACAAACAAACAAACAAACAAACAAACAAACAAAAGAGAGAGAGAAGAGAAAGGGGAAAAAAATCTTTTTTTTTTTTTTAAATGCAGCAAAGACCAGAGCTAAAGTATAAGCAGGCATATGAAGATCTCTCTGGTGCATTGATGATAGCTCTTCTACCACGTTTCTTCCTCAAGATTTTACCAGAGTCAAGTTCACTGCAGTTACATTTGCTCCTAACTATAGATAGAAGCAAACCTACCTCCACTAACTCAGTCGGCCAGTACCTTCCCTTCACTTGTGTTAACAACGAGGTACAGACAACCAGCTACATAAGTAACAAAGAGCAAATGTGGATAAGAGGTTGGTGCTCCCGGCAAATAATTTAATTCATCATATTTACCAGATGTCAATGCCCCTTTGTGCTTTGCTGTAACCATACAAATAATATGCATATAAACCACTCTAATGACTGATTTTACAAATCAAGCAGATAGTTACCTTCCTGAGCCTATATAATTAAAAACAAACCCAAAGGCTAGCCTAGTTAGCCCAGTAACCTCCAGTAGCTGGGGGTTTAGATTTCTCTCCTACAAGCACCACGGAAGCAAGTGGGTATTCTGAGCTCCTCCTTCAGGAAATAGTGTACACATCCCACCTGCTTGGGGGAGGAAGTAATAGTAGCAGCTTTGTTTCTGAGAAAGATGAGTGATTAAATCTGAAATTGGAGGATTCTGCCTGTACAATACGTGGGTGCATATGTAAATGTTTTTCAGTTTCCAAGCAAGTTATTAAGAATATGAAATGATCTTCATTTATTCCTGCTGGCCAGATACCAGGCTTCCCAGAGTGGCGAGATGAGTAGGCAGGTGTAAGGTGGCTTTACAGTTCTCAGGCACAACTTGGAATTCATTTTCTCAGAAAAAGAAAGATTCCCAGGCTGGCCTGCCAAAGCTCATTTAATCCACAGACTAGAAGACAGTTTTATCTTTCTACACCACAAGAGTCAGTGTGGTATACGGACTCAAATCTTCATTTGGCAGGCAGGAAGCTGCCCACTGGAGGAGTTCACATCATGACTTTGCAGCTGTGTGTAGCATCACCTCTGAAGCCCAGAACTGAGCATTCAATAATGTTACAGATCACTTCAAGTCTGAAAAATGAAGGCCAAGGTAGGGAAGCCCTTCTGAAGAAGCATGGAGGCAGCCTGAGGGAGCCATCACCTTAAGTAGCCAGGGTCTTTGTGTGGGGAGGGGGTGGGGGTGGAGAGATGGAGACAGCAAGGAGCCAGGATCAAACCCAGGATCTTCCTTCCCTCATGATGAGCAAGTGTGCTACAGATTGAACAACCTCCAGCCCAAGAGCCTTTTCCATTATGTGACAGCTGCTCTTTCTTACTTTTTATCATTTTAATAGATTAATTAATTAAACAACAACCACTGCGTGAAGGCAGAGTGTGATGTTGAGTCTTTACAATCTTAGTATCCTAGAAGCAGAGGCAGAAAGATTATGAATTTGAGGTTAGCCTGGGCTACATAGTGAGCTCAAGACTAGCATGAATTGCATCAAGACTTTCTTGAAGAACTCAGATCAAACACAAACCAACCAAAAAATCCAAATAGAACTGAGTCAGAGACAATGAACTATGAACCACACAAAGAAATTAATGGTCTTAAATGGCTCTTCAGTTTCCAGACTAAAGTTGCTTTTTTTTTTCATTTGTGTTTTTTTGGGGGGAGGGGGGTTGTGGAGGGCAGAGGACAATTTGTGGGTGTTGATTCCCTCCTTCCACCTTGTGGTTCCCAGGAATCAAATTCAGGTCATCAAACTGACTGTCTGGTTCGTACAACTGAATGTTTTGACTGATAGCTTCCTACAGGAAGAATTCACAGCAATAATAAAGCTCCAGAACAGTTCAGCTAGAAGACAAAAAGTTGTGCTGGAAAGTGGTAGAGCTCTTCCCTCACCTTGCTGAGGTGACTGCCAAGACAAATGTGAAGAAGACAGAAACAGAAGTTCAAGGAGCCAGGAGGTGATGTGCCTGTAAATCTCAGGATTTCCATGAGGCTGAGGCAGGAAACCCAGTTAATTCCAGGTCAGTTAGGCTATACTGTAAGACCCTGTATTAGCAATACAAAACAGGTAAGTAACAAACACCCAAACACCAAAGACTTGTCATGTAGATCAGTGACAGAGTAGTTGCCTAGCATGCCCAAGTCTGGGTTCAATTCCAACACTAGCAAAGGGGTGTGTGTGTGTGTGTGTGTGTGTGTGTGTGTGTGTGTATTGAATGAACTGGTCTTTTGAGACAGAATTTCACCATGTAGCCCTGGATAGCCTGAAACTCATCCTGAGTTCATAGTAGAGGCTCATCTCTGGATGCCGGTAGACAAGACTGTGTTACCAAACTACCTTGAAAAGATAATTTCTTTCCAAGAAAAGTGTAACTGGGGATGAAAACCAGAGTATACATTGTCATTTGTACCCTAAGACTGATGATTTCATTTACACAGAATAATAGCAAAAGACTGAATTTGTGGTTTTTCTTACTTGTTTTATGGGTCCTCAGCTCTTTAAACAAAATTGGATCTAGTAAAATTGTTAGAGAAAGAAGCTGGACTGCCACAGAGAGGCTGGACAGCCATGGAGAGGGGAGAGGCTGGACAGCCACGGAGAGGCTGGACAGCCACAGAGAGGGGAGAGGCTGGACAGCCCCGGAGAGGGGAGAGGCTGAACTGCCACGGAGAGGGGAGAGGCTGGACAGCCCCAGAGAGGGGAGAGGCTGGACAGCCACGGAGAGGGGAGAGGCTGGACTGCCACGGAGAGGGGAGAGGCTGGACAGCCACGGAGAGGGGAGAGGCTGGACTGCAATGGAGAGGGGAGAGGCTGGACTGCTTTCATTACTTGTGCTTCTGTCCTCCAAGTGTCAGAGAAAGAGGCTAATCTAGAAACGAATAAAGACATTCATAATCCTCATTCCGTAGCTTGGCAAAAACATCTTTCTTATTTTATTTTACTGGAGTGCTGGGGATGAAACACAAAGCTTTCTGCATGCTATGTCAGTGTTCTACCACATCCTAGCCCCTGAGCTAACTTTGATGTTGCCTTGAGTTCTTCTGGTTCAGCCTGGAGGTTACAGCATTTAAGGAACTTAGAGAACACACTTGTTTTTCTCTAATCAGTTTCTTTATCTCCTAATCCTTCCTTCTACACCTGTCAGTACCACAGTTTTATTGGCTGATGACACACCAGAGTTCTTGGCACATAGTAAATGCTCAATAGAATTATTGTACTAATGACCTTTTATGTTCTTACCTCCACAGAATTTTCTCAAACTTTCCACTGACATGAGGTGTCTCCCCCTTTTACTGACCCGTTCCTGTTACCACTTGGGGAGCACTTACATAACTGACTACATTGTGCTTTCTTTTCAGTTTTCCAGAAAGGGTTTCTCTGTGTAACAACCTAGCTGTTCTAAAACTCACTTTGTAGACTAGAATGGCTTCAAATTTGAGGAGAGTCACCTGCCTCTGCCTCCTGAGTTCTGGGATTAAAGACATGTGCCACCACTGCCTGGCTTGCATTGTGCTTTAAAAAAAAAATATGTTGCACCTATTCTTTAATGTAAGTGTTCCTAATTTTAAATTTTTCTCCCCAAATGAACACTATTTTTCTTATGTTCTTTTCATCTGCAAGCATTTGCCAGCCTTGTGCTCCCCACAAAATCCAGCAAAAGCTTATCCCCCAAATCTGTGGAGGCTAAAAGGCTGATGATGAAGGATGTTTAAGAAACTCCTCATCTGTCTCAATGTGGCACTCATGCTGCTTGCTCTTCAATTGCCCATCATTGCTTCATTCAACAGCAGTGATTATTCATTCATGGAGTATTTGCTGAGCCTCCACTATGATCCAGTCACTATGCTAGGTGCTTTGGAAAATATACAAGGATGAATAAGATGCCTCTTCTGATTTCAGTAGCAATTACTGATGTAAAATTTATAAGCAATTAATCATGCACTGCCTTGTGATGTCTCTTATACTAGCTGGAATGCCTGTTCTTTAAATACTGCTGAGTGATTTGCCTTTTCACTTGTTAATGTTTTCATTCTGAAAATGAAGGTCTTGTTGAAGGTCTATATGACAAGTACTATGTTGGCAGTTTAGACAAATGATTATCAAATGATAATTCCTGCCATCAAAAAAGGTCAGACTGTAATACAGAAGAACTGGGATTAGGTAGCAAGTGTGACATAGCATACCACATGCTATGGAATCCCAAAGAAGAGTTGCCTAATTGCTCAAGAGCACAGTGCAAGTTCTCACTGAAGATGGGCAATTCAGCTGGTCTTGGAAGAACAGAATTAAGAGAAGAAATGGGGCTGGAGAGATGGCTCAGCAGTTAAGAGCACTGACTGTTCTTCCAGAGGACCTGATTTCTATTCCCAGCATCCACATGGCAGCTAACAACTATCTGTAATTCCAAGATCTGACACTCTCACACAGTTATACATGCAGGCAAAACAACAATTCACATAAAATAAAAATAAATATTTTTTTAAATAAGAGAAAAAGTGAAGCAGGGCATTCTTGATAACAGGCATACCAAGAGCAAATACTTAAGGCTGGTGAGGTAGTTATGTGGTAAGGTGTTTGCCTAGCACACAGATGGCTCTGGGGTCTATTCCCAGCACTGCACAGGTCACAGAAATGTAAGGAACATGGTGTATATTTAAGCAAAGGCAGAATACAAGTATTAATGACAGGTAAATTGTCTAGTTTGCTTTCTGCTGCTGTGCTAAACACCATGACCAACTAGGGCAGGAAAGGGTTTATTTGGCTTACATTTCCAAGTCTCAGTCCATCATTGATGAGAGTCATGGCAAGAACTCAAGCAGGAACCTTGGAGGCAAGTGCTGGCTGGTTCCCCATGGCTTGTTTAGCTTTCTTTTTTATACAACCCAGGACCACCAAGGGTAGCACTTTCACTATGGGCTGGGTCATCACATCAATCAGGAATCAAAAAACACCCCACAGACATACCAACAAGCCAATCTGATGGAGGCAATTTCTTAGTTGAAGGGTTCCTTTTTAAAAAGGGTTTCTAGTTTGTGTCAAGTTTACAAACTCACACAGTTAAGTCAGGTCTGAATGTGCAGGAGCATAGTAAGAATGGCCTTTACAGGATCATGTATTTGGATGCTTGGTCAACAGGGAGTGGAACTGTTTGAAAGGATTAGAAGGATTAAAAAGTGTGGCCTTGTTGGAGGAAGTGTATCTCTGGGGTTGGGGCTTTGAGGCTACAAAAGTCCATGCCAGATGTAGTGCCAATCTCTCTGCTTGGAGATCAGGATGTAGCGTTCATCTACTTTTTCGGTGCCATGCACACTGTCATGCTCTCTGTCATGATGATGACGGATTAACCCTCTAAAACTGTAAGGAAGCCCCCATCCCTCAGATAATGCTCTTTTATAAAGGTTGCCTTTGTCATGCTGTCTCTATTAACAGCAATAAAACAGTAACTAAGATAGTCATAGATTAAGGAAATTGGACTCTATCCTTTAGCAAGGGATACTCTCCACCCTCATTACTTATAGAATGCACACTTATTATAAGAAACCTAAGACAGCTGGAGATATGACTGAGTTGGTAAGTTGCTTGTATAAGGACTTGGTCTTCAGATCCCAAGAACCCACATATAAAAGTTGGATCTGGGAAGTGAAGATACAAGGAGTCCTGGAACTTGCTGGCCAGTCAGTCTAGCAGAATACTGGAGCTTCACATTCAGTGAGAGATGTAGCTGTTATGCCTAGAACTTGACCTCCAGAGAGATCACCAGAGAGACCTCCAGACAGATCACCAGAGACAGGGATGTCTGGAATGCAACAGCAAGGTTTATTGACAGCACAATACAAGCCAGGCAGGGAGCTTTACTCCAGGCTTCTGTGGTAACAGAGCAAGGAGCTGCTGTCCTTGGTAAAGGCAATGTTTTTATAGGTAAAAGCTACAACATAGTTTATTTCTTGGGACTGGGTGCTGCCATGCTACTGATTGGCTTGTGCTCAGGCAAAAATGTTGATTGCTTGGGGGTATAGTGCTGGCATGCTACAGACTGGTTCGAGTTTGGGGTTTTTCTGCCCCAGTGTATCTTTGTACTCCACCTGGACCCTACCTGGTGGCAAGAATCTATTCCTCTCCCAGAACTGGGCAGATGTCTTAGCTAATCTCCCAGAACTGGCCAGGTAAGAAACTATTCTTCTCTCAGACCTGCTAAGTCTATTCTTTTAGGACGTTTTTTTCTCAGGACTGGTCAGACATGACTATTCTCCCAAAACTGGGTAGACCCCTGCCAGGAATGCTAAAGTAAACTTTGTTTTACCTTTTTATAAAATAGCTACTAAAATACAAAATGGGGTTTCTTAAGCTAAGTTTTTTTCTCTTTAGTTACCTCAAAAAATATGTGGCCAGTGATCAAGAAAGACATCTATGTCAATATCTGGCCTCAACACACATACACTTATATTCACATACATACACAACACTCACGCATAGAAATTTACACACATGTATAGAAATTCCCAAACATGTGTATACAAAATTGAAAGTGAATCACTTTGGCTATGGTTTGAGTTTTAATCATTTAAGATTGTTTTCTAGCCAGGGCCATGGTGGTACATGCCTTTGATCCC
Source organism: Sigmodon hispidus (assembly GCA_004025045.1). Classification (NCBI taxonomy): domain Eukaryota; kingdom Metazoa; phylum Chordata; class Mammalia; order Rodentia; family Cricetidae; genus Sigmodon; species Sigmodon hispidus. The sequence continues at coordinate 55,155 of PVIH01005288.1, forward strand.
AGCACTTAGAGGACAGCCAGGAGGATATACAGACCCCCCCCTCAAGTTTTCTACAGGTGAACTAGTATGTTATCATTTAAAATGAATTTGTAAGTACTTCTTGGATATCATTTTATGTCAATCTGATTGACCTTTTAAAGAGTTGTATGACTGGTAGTGCCTTAGCAGTTAAAAACAAAAACCTAAAGAAGGAAACTGGGTCTGGACTTGCAGGAAGTCACTCAACCAGGGCTTCAGTTGCTTTTCAGAACCGTTAACACACTGAAGGTACTTGCTGCATGGGGTCTGTGTGAGTATCAAATGGTGCCTGGAAAATAAAGTCCTTAGTGATGATTCCATGATTTACTTACACTATTCAGGGTGTGTTTTGGACAAAGTGATGTAATTTGAAATCAAATTGACAATCATTCTGGCACTTTGGGAATGAACAGGGAAGGAAGACTGTTAGTGGGATCTTGCTCAGATTTCTGCACAGTATGGTAGCATGGAATATTAGCTGGTGAGATATTATGTGACTAACTAGACTCTACCCAAAGCTGATGGATGAGACAATCATCCTCCAAAGTCCCACATTTAGAAGTGTGGTGGAATGTTCTCTGTACGATATAAATAAATAACTGTTTAGACCCATGCAGGGCACCGTAAAAGTGGGTAAAAAATCAAAAACAGCCAGGTAAAAAAAAGGGGTGGAGTTTACTTGTCACCATCTGTCCCCCGAAGAAAAAGCATGTAGAAATTCAGGTGAGCCACAGGCTACAAGCCACGTGGTGGGTAGATTCATAAAAATAAGTTGATTTAAGATAAAAAAAACTAGCTAATAATGTGCTTAAGATATGGGCCAAACAATATTAAAATATATAAGCGTGTGATTCATTTCTTTTAAAAGACAAAAGCCACGGGCACACAAACCAAGTTCCAAACCAACACACACGTGTGCCAAGTCACAAATCTCTAGACCCAAACAAGCCTAAAAAAACATACTACAACATAGAAGACTGTTCTGTTTATCTGACAGGTGTTTCTGAGTTCTTAATATGTTTTGGTTTGAGAGGGGGCCTTGCTGTGTAGCCTGGCTAGCCTGGTACTGGGTTCTGTAGACAAGGTTGGCTCCAATCTTTCAGCAATCTTGTCTCTGTCCCGCAAGTGCTGGGATTATAGGTCTGCATCACCAAGACCTGCTTCATTTCATTTTTTTGTTGTTGTTGTTTTCTTTTTTGTTGTTTTGTCTCACACCATAACCCAAGCAAGCACTGACTATGCAACAATCAGCCCAGGCTCCGGAGTGCTCAGGTTACAGGAGATACCAAACCTGGTTCCTTACAAACAGTTTAGGTACAGAAAAAATAAAAACCAGTGATTGGTGAGCCGTGGAGCTTCCATTCCAGACACACTGGTGACTGAAGATGATGGCAGAAAAACAATACGTAGGCAAGCAAATGAACAAGAACGTCAACTGAGCCTACACCTCCTGATCGAACTAAGTCCCATCAGCACTTGGTGATGTTAAAACACCCAACACTGCAATGAGCTTCAGGCCCTCGGTGATCACCCGCCCCACCCCGCTCCGCCCCGCAGCCAGGGTTGTGTCAGCCGGCCGCAGCACGACGCTTCGGCTCGTAAACGCGAGGGCTCAGGCTGAAGCTGAGCGATCGGAAACACACCGGCTCCGGAACACTCAACGATTGCGCGCGCCGGCGGCGGTTGCGGCCCCGCGTCGGGAGGACTTCCGGCGTGTGCCGGGGTGGCCGGATGACGTGGCTGAGTCAGAGGAAGAGGCTCGGAGGCCGGGGGGGCGGGGGCGGCGCGGAGCGGAGCGGGCGGTGACGGCGGCGGAGGCAGCGGCTGGGCCCGGGCCCCGTGCGTCTATCCGTGCCCGGTGGATGTGAATCGGCGGCGGCAGCGGAGGAGGAGTCGGTGGGCCGGCGCCCGGCCTGTGGGAGCGCGGAGGATGAGGCCGCTGCCGAGCGCTCCTGGCGTGGCGGCGGCCGCAGCGTTGTTGTTGCTGCTGCTGCCCCGGGCTCGGTCTGACGAGCACGAACACACGGTGAGGCGAAGCGAGCCGCGCGGCTACCCCTGGCCCGCTTCCCCGCTTGCCACCCCGCCAGGCCTGGCGCGGCCTGGAGGCCCGGTGCAGCCCCGCGGCGCTCCTTCCGGTCGGGCATGGCGGGGCCGGATCCGCTGGAGCTGGGAGGAGGCATTTTCGAGCACTCCCGGCTGCCTGGGCCTTGCTCCTCGGCTGCACCTCCCGGGGCTGGGTTCCGGGGTCTCCCAGTAGCGGGTTCTGGACCCGGGAAACTGGACGATGTGGGACACAACACGGCGGAAGATGGATGCACCGTGGTCACCGGGCACTTGCCAACCAGGAAATACCCATCACTTTACGGCCCGCTCCGGCCTTTTCCCACCCCTCTGTCTTCTGTCCGAACCTGATTTAAACTTTAGAATGTGAGGACAGCTTTAGTGAGCCGGAGGTGTGAACGGTTTACACGTAGACACGTCTTCACTTTGCACGCACTAGGTCCCCAGGCCTTTCCTGTAACTTTGTCCGCTCTCCATGAGTCCCTAGAGGACGTCGGGTTCGGGTGGTCCGCCTAATTGGGGCAGCTCTGACTCTAATTGAGTCACCCAGCCCCTCAGCCCACACTCCCACTCACTTTTGCATTTGGTCTGAAGTTGATTGGCGGTTTATTTAATTGTATTTTCGCATCAAAGCTTGGATTTTTATGACTCTTGGAGTGACTTTCACCTAGAGTTGTAACGCTGTGGGGATTTGAACCCCCCCCCCAACGGTAGACGATGGGATGCATGAAAAGTTAGATAAATCCAGAGATTTCCTGTCGAATAATTTTTTTTTAAATAGATAGGATTTTTGTCTGAGAATAGGATTTTTTTGCCTGAAAAGTTGTGTATTTACTAAATTTGAAAGATAGGGAGAATGTGCAGTTGCAGCTGATCGGTGAATGAGAAAGTGTGAGCATTCTCATTTAAGGGGCCAGACTTTAGATTTTGTTTGTAATTAACAAAACTTTGTTTTATTGCCTGGGTTAGCTGATATCTTAAGCCAGAATCTAATTGTGTGTGTATATAAGTTTTTTCAGAGAAACATCGAACTGGTAACATGTTTTTCTGCAACACTTGTGAGTTTTCACCTTAAGATAATTTTGTTCAGATTTTAAGCAGTTAGGTGAAAACTGTCTTTTCTTTCACTTGTCTTAAAGTTTATGAAAGGTAATTTTATGTATATTCTGCAGAGACCATACATGGATCGGAGTAATTTGATTTCTTTTAAATACTCAGCAAGTATTTGATAATTTTTTAGTACTTTAGTTTCTATGTAAAATCCTGAACTTTTTAGTTACAGTGCCACCATGTAGACATACAAATTTATATTCTACTTTTAAATCTTGTATTGTGTACTACTATGAAGGTTAAAGTCTTAGTCTATAATAAATTGTAAGTGTACAAAAACTAGCATGATTCCCAAATTTAATATGTAAGTTCTTCCATGAAAAAACATTTTAAAGTTTATTTTATGTGACAGTTTTGCTAGCACGAATGTATGTGCATCACACATGTGCTGAGTGCCTTGGAACTAGAGTTTCAGGTGGTTTATAAGCCACCCGCTGACTGCTGAGATCCAAATCTGGGAACTCCTCAAGAGCAGCAAATGCTCTGAACTGCTAAGCTGTCTCTCCAACCTCAGAGTCAATCAACTATCACTAGGAATGTCATATTTATGAACTTCATTCATTTATTCATTCACTCAGTGGGACTGAGCCCAGGACTTTGTGTGTTGTAGGTAACTCCATCACTGAATGAAATGTTTGTTTCTTTTTTTTTTTTTTAGACAGAGTTTCTTTGCCTAGCCCTGGCTGTCCTGAAACTGGCTCTATAGACTGACTAGGCTGGCCATGAATTCTGCCTCTGCCTCCCCGGTGCTGGGATTAAAGATTTGCACTGTCACATCTGGTTACATCTGGAATGTTGTTTTATTTTTTATGTTTACCAAATATTTGATTAAAAGGATACACCCCCCCCCCCCACACACACACACAGATACTGGGGCTAGATCACAAGGCTTCACAAATGCTAAGCAAGGCTGTATGTCTGAGCTGCACTTTTATTTCCAAAGGACTAGTGTCAAGATACGAAGATATGGCACATATTATGAGATGGTTGCTGGACAAAAATTGAGAGTGAATATTAATTCCTTGCATGTCTGCAGTGAGCAGATTCTTTACTTTTCCTAATTTTCTTAAAATATTCCTTGAAATGCAGATCTTTATCTTGGCCGGATTATAGGGCTCTTCTCAAGGGATTTTTTTTTTCTTTTTTATTCCAAGAAGGCAGAAGTAGCTAATGAAGAGAGAATTGATACTGAGGGAAGAGACAAATTGTCAAGGGAAGATTGCTGAGTGGGTGTTTGAAAAAACACTTGTGGGGTTGAATTTTTAATTAACAGTTTTCAGAAGGTCCCTTAGACCATTTTCTAAGACATCACACATGTAATACCAATACAACTTGGTATGTGCTCGGCCCTGTCGTAAGTACTCTGTTAACTCACAGTAAGTGTATATTGATAACCCTGTGAGGGTGGAGAAGTAGCGTGCTTTTCTAACATGGACAAGGCCCCAGTTTGAAGTCACAGAACCCCCAAATAAATAACCTTGCAAGGTGGATGATGTACTCTTCTAATAGACAAGGAAACAAGCCTAGAGAGGTGGGCATGTGTAGGAGGTTGCACCCAGTAGGGATAGAGGTACCATTTGACTCCACATATTCTATGAGTAAATAAGTCTTTTGGAAAAACAAACTGTGTTTTCCTGTATGAGTATGGTGTGTGTGTACATGTGTGAGCATACATGTAGAGGTCAGAAGGTAGTATTAAGTGTATCCTCAGTTGCTGTCCACTTTTTTTTGAGAGATTATCTCACTGGTCCTCAAGCTCACTCAGTAGACTAGGCTGGCTAGCCAATAAGCCCCAGGGCCCTCCTGTTTCTTCCTCCAAGTGCTGGGATTACAGGTGTGTATCATCTCACCTGGTTTCCAATGGCGGTGAAGGAGACGTTTATCAACTGAGGCATCTTCCTAAGCCATGTTAATGTCTTTAGTCCACTCAGGTGATGTACTCTGCAGTGCATTTTCTTCAAAACTTAGGACTGTAAAACACTGAAGAAATGTTTGGGTGAGCCTAGGTCCCCATTGTGTTACTGAAATGTTTGTACTAGCATTAACAAAGGATAGGGCTAGTTCCTGGCACAGTGGGCAGTTGGAGTGAACAGTCATACAGGACTGTACTTCCTTGTTTCATTACCTGCTTATCACCATCTTGAAATTACTTTTGAACAAAGAATCCTGCTGTTTCTTAATGCTTTTCAAATAATTTTATTTGTAAACATTTGTTTTTAAGTACATGTGTCTATCAGAGTGTGTTCACATATATGCATTTGCCCTGGGAGGCCACATGAGGGCATTGGATCACTTGGCACTGGAGTTACAGGTGGTGGTGAGCCACCCAATGTGGGTGCTGGAAACCGAACCATGATCCTCTGGAAGAGTAGATAATACTCTCAGTTGCTGAGCCATCTCTCTAGCCCTTTGCTGTTATTTTTATGGGGACAGGGTCTCAGTATTGGCCAAACTGGTCGTGAATTCATGACTAGACTCAAATGATTCTCTTGCCTTGGCTTTCTGAATAGCTGAGGCTACTAGCATGCACCATTATTCTTGGTTAGATAATTTTATTTTGTAACTGGTCCTCCAAATTAGTAGCTGGTTCTAAGAAGGAATGACTTTTCTGTATCTACCAAACTAGGATTTAGCTTGCTGTTTGATCCATATAGTATTCTTTGGGGTCTTTTGTGTGTGTGTGTTTACATTTACTTACTTTTTCCCCTGTGGTTTGGGTGGTGAGTACATGTGTTACAGTGGGCATGTGGAGGCTGAGGGACAACTTGTGGGAGCTAGTTCTTTTCTTCTACCATGTAGACTTAGCGCTGACATTCAGGTTGTCAGGCTTAGCAAGTACATCTACTCACTGAGCCACACTCCCCCTCCCCAGTATTCTTTATGTGCTGATTTATCCAAAGTTCTCTTGATACTCTTAGAAAAATAATAAGAAGAAAATGTTCTGTTGATTTCTAGAGAATGTACTACTATTTTAGTTTTTAAAAGTTGGACTGTGAAGATCATAGGACATACTGTTCGGAATTAAAACTAAAGAATACTTGCATTCATTAAAGACAGTCTCTCATTACATGAAAAGTCATCAAAAGGTCTCTTTAAAGCCAGACATAGTAGCATATGCCTTTAATCCTAGCACTGGGGGTTCCATGTCAGCCAGGACTACATAATGAGGACCCCCATCCCCCTTTTAAAAGTCTGTAAAGTAAGAAAGGGGGGTAAGGAAGATGACTCTGTGGGTGAAAAACACTTGGGATGATCTTTGTGGGTGCTGTTTCTCAGCATGATTACAAAGTTGTGTCTTGTTGTTTGTGTTCCTCCCCTTCACACCAGCTACATATATACACTACAGCCTGTTAGTCTTAGGAGTACTTAGCTAGTTTCTATTGAGTGTCTTGAGTAATTGAGTAACTACTAGGGACAAAGATACTCAGTGCTAGAAGCACAGTGAACAAAACCAGACCGGCCCTCATATAGGCTTACATCTTTAGGTACCCTCCTGGGACGCCATTTTTTTGCAGTCCTCTGTAGCTGTAGTTTCAGGACTTCTGATGTGGGGAGGTCCCACCTGTGCCTAGGGTGGTTTACTGATGTGGGATGTCTTTACACTGTGAATGTGTTTTATTACCAGTGGTTAATAAAGAAACTGTTTTGGCCTATAGCAAGGCAGCATAGAGGCAGGTGGGAAATCCAGGCAGAGATACAGGTGAAGGCCAGAGTTGGGCGACACTGTAAGCTGCTGCCCAAGGAATCAAGATGTAATGGGACACAAGTAAAGCCATGGAGTCATGTGGCAATACACAGATTAATAAAATGACTTAAGTTGTAAGAGCTAGTTGGTAATGAGCCTAAGCTATAGGCCAAACAGTTTGTTATTAATATTAAGCCTCTGAGTAATTATTTTATAAGTGGCTGCAAGACCATGGATAGGAGAGATTCCTCTGGACCGCACACCTGGACAGATTAGAAAACTTCTGGCTACAGCTTACTTTGCCTCTGCTGGAAACATTTTATATTGTACCACAGAATGATGTGGAAGAAAGGTTTTAAAAAAGACTTATTTTCTGTGTATGAATGCTTATATGTATATAAGGGTATCTTGTGCATGTAATGTCCATGGAGACCAGAAAAGGGCATCAGATGCCCTAGTACAGGAGCTAAAACTAGTTGTGAGCTGCCGTATGAGTGCTTAGAACTGAACCTGAAACCTCTCCAAGAGCATCAAGTGCTTTTAACCACTGTGTTGGCTCTCTAGCCCCTGAAGTTGGATTTGCTTGTTTAGCAAAGCAATCTTTGTCTTAGTCTCTGTTAAAAGCATAGGAAGGAACATCAGAAACAATTGAAGATTTATCCTGAGAATGAGACATTTCCTATAAGTGAGCTTGTGAATGCTGATGCAGATTTGGTTTGTAGGAAATGATGCACTTGGGCCTGTTTTGGGCTGTACTTAATGATAGACTGAACGTTTAGGTACAAAGCTGTTTTAAGAAAGAATGATTATCTCAACCTGTTATTTAAAATTGTACTTCTAATTTATTTGTATTAGCATTCTTATGTGTGGGTTTAAATAACTGAAAGGCTTTTGAAACTAGTTTCTGAAATACAGAAATGGATTTTGCTTTTTTGGTAAAAAACATTTTAAAACCTACATGTTCCTTTTTGGTAAAATGAAAGGTAGCATTTGGGGCCTTATTCTGAACTTCTGATCTTTGGTGAGCAGCATCATTTCTGATCTCTATTCAGGTTTTAGAAAGAGGTCAGCAACATTTTTTCAGTGTTTGGGAGGGGGTTGTTGTTGATGACCTCTGTCAGGGAAGAAAGTCCTCCCTTCAAACATAAACAGAATAAGCAGAGCCAGCACTGTGACTGCTTGAGAAGAAGGTCTTGACTTTAGTTAGAGTGTAAGTAGTATCTGAAGGTTTTTTTCTCCTTTAGGGCAGATTCAAGTCTCAATGAAGAAGTTTGCCGTTGAGTGTTGTACACTTTGTTGCTCTGTACAGCTATGCTTTCATTTATTCTTTTTGATCAATAAAGCTGTCTAGAAGTCAACAAAAGTATAGTGCTAAGTTGTAAACTTGGTACTAATAATTATACAAGTTTGAACAGTTTATGAGGCAAAGCTAGGTGGCCAAGGCTGACCCAGGATTTCCTGTGAAGCCTGATCTAGCAGAAACTTGCCTTGCCTCTGCCTTAGCCTTCCAAAGGCTGTGATTTACTGGTGCATTTTACCATTTCTGGCTTGGACAGATTATTTAACACCTTTTTGTTTTGAATCTGTAAAACAGGCAAAATGATATGGGCCATCTTACAGAATTTTGAGGAGGTTCCATGTTTACATAAAGACTTTAGGACTGTGCTTAGCTCCTGATAAGTGATTATAAAATGGCAGCTAATGTGATGCTATTACAGAAGTTGATAAGGTCATGCCATGCAAGGGATGGTCAGTTGAGGCCGAGGAATTGGGAAAGGAGCACTCAGCACTTCTGAAGGACAAGTAGAATTTGACTACTTGGAGAAGAGATGGGTTTAGGGGATTGCAGGGAGAGACAGAAGAAAAATGGTGAGGTACAAAGGAAAGAAAGGAGAATGGCGTTAAAATGGACAGTGAGAAGCAGTGTTCCAGGGAGGTTCTTCTGAAGGCTGGGTAGTGACTAGATGAAGAATACAGGAAGCTAGATTTTTCTTTCTTCTGGCTGCTTTTCCCCAGAGGCTTCAGATGGAAGAAGGAGTTACTGCCATGCTAGGGACCTTTGCTATGCTTCCTTGACATTCATGCCCCGCCGCCCCCCCCCCCCATCTCAGTGCCATTGCCCAGTGCAGTTTTTCTAAGCAAAGTATTTTAAGCGTTAGCTCAGACTTCCTGGGATGTTTTGGGAGGGAATTAGACCAACCTTTACCACAGCTTCTTAGGAGGTAGATTAGTGAAGGAAAAGCCTCCTTACAGACCGAGGGAGCTCAGAGAATTTGTCTGCAGCTTGAGGGGAGAAAAAGCTTCCCTGTAGTTCTTTGAAGTCTTCCCTTTGGTTCTTGGAGCTTCAAGATATCTTAAACATGTTTTTTTCTCTTAAGATAAAATTCTGGTTTTTCTTGAGATAGGGTCTCACTGTGTAGCCTAGACTAGCTTCAAACTCAAAATCCTCCTGCCACAACTTCCTGAGCATGTGATTGTGTGCCACCATGCTCAGTAAAAATAAATTCTTGACCTTAGCTTGGGAGCTCTAATTTTGAGGGTCGAATAAAGTCTGGGATGAGGTAATAAACACTACAAGTTCATTGTATTTGACTGCATAAAAGGAGCCCTGCAAAGGAAGTGAAGTTCCTTAGTGCTCACCTGCAACTCCAGGGTGTTCCTGATTATTAACTTATTGCCTATTATTATTATTATTACTACTACTACCACCCTATTCCCAGAGAGTCTTAAGACTGCAGAGTGAGACACATTATCATTACAGTTCTTAGAGTTTACCTACAGCCCTGTGTTTCTGGCTGCCACAGTCTTCCTAGAGACACACTTTTGTTCTAATTCCTGGCACGGCTCTACCAGCATGTGAAGGCTTCACAGGTGTTCAGAATGACCAACTTCATTTCAAAATGTGGCTTTAATCTACATTGTAACCCTTAAACTGTTTCAGTATATATAAAATAAATGAATGTCTTACTTTAAAGAAATAATTACCATAATTTTTTACTTCTAAAGAATACGTATATTGTGAGATTTATCTCAGAGGTACTTTCTAGAGTTATATATAACACTTGTACAGACTTGGCAGGATTCACAGGCAGGTTCTCATTAGTGGGACACTTCTGTACAATGTTCAAGTGTTGCTCCCTCTCCTTTCTTTTATCCCTGAATGAATACTGTTGTAGTCAGTGCATTCTTCAGACTGAGTCTTCAGTGTTTACCGATGGTATCAAATACTTTTGTACATTGTAGCATTTTTTTGCCTTGGTGAATAAGTTTTAGTTTTTTGAACTCTGATCAGAGACAAGTGGAGTGGTTGTTGTAGATCTCAGTTTGGAGAATTCTGAGGATGTGCAAGTAAAAAGGAGGTTGTGTATTATGGGAGAATGATGACCTCCATACAGATGTGTCAGTCCTGCCCCCAAATAAAAGGAATAGTTATGGGTGGTAGTCTATGGAGACATCAGCACTCAGACCCTTGATTCTTTACTTCATGAATGGAGATTAGCTGTAGTAGTTTTTTAAACTTACTTGAAGCAGCTTATGGTTTTCTGTATTATTATTTACCCTGTCCTTTCTCTGCTAAAGTGGAATTAATTGTTCCTTTAATGTTGCTTTAATAGCTTTCTGTAGTCATAGCCATTTCTCCATTGCTACTTACCTACTTATATGGTTCTGTGTGGATTGGGAACTAGAAGGGAAGAAGAGTATTTCTTATTTTTGAGACAGGGTCTGGCTCTATAGCTCTGGGTCACCTGGAATGTATTACATAGACCAGAGTGGCCTGGGACTCAGAACCTCCTGTCTGTGCATCCCAAGTGCTAAGATTAATGTGTCCCCATACCTGGCATGTATCACTATGCCAGGCAAGAAGGATCTTTTTATTGTCTGTATGTCTATATCTAGCTTAGGGCTCACTGTATGATGCTGTGTGTTTAAACAGTAAGGTAGTTTTTGTTTCTTTGGTGACCTGAATGATGTCTTGTATGAACAGTAAGGCATTTAGTATGTTTTAGGGTAGTTGGTGGTACAGCAGAAAGGAAGAAACAGATTTTTGGAGAAAGAGTAGATAAGTTAGTGGATTGGGGTTCTCTGGAAGACAGAGCTTCAGGTTTGAATATTCATGTCTAGAGAATTGTAATATTGAAACAGAATTGAAATTGGTAAATTTTGAGTAGTGAGGATTTGGTTGTAAATGTGATAGATTTTGAGTTGCCTTTAACCCAGCGTTCAAGAGCCAGAGGCAGATGGATCTCTGTGAGTTCAAAGCCAGCCAGGTCTATAGAGTGAGTTCCAGGACAGCCTGGGCTACACAGAGAAACTATAGAAACCATTTTTTTTTCAAAGGCTAGAAAAGAGAAAAATAATAGATTTGTTGTTGTTGTTGTTGTTGTTGAAAGTGTTTATTGATTAGTTTTCAGTGGGAGAACTGAAAATAGTTGGATATCTTCCTGTTACATAATTCTTTCCTTTTAAGAGATCAGTAGGGTGGGGGACACATCGTCTTGAAAGCAGAATCTTCAGTGACCAACACAGTTGTTGGCACATGCTAGGCACTTCCTAAATATTATTCCATTGGATCAGCTTTTATACTGTTAGTTATTTGAAAGTACCTGAGCACTTACTGATGTTGTAGAGGATCAGAGTTTGGTTCCTAGCACCCATATAGGGTAGCCCACATTTCCATGTACCTCCAGTTTTTGGTAGATCTAATGCTCTGGCCTCTAAGTGCACACACACAGGAACATACACACATAAACACAAACACATAATTTAAAAATACTTCAAAAAATAATCGATAGTGGTTAATATTGCTGTGAATTTTAAATTATGAAATCTTTGGCAGATTTCACTGGCAGGCCATAAAAAAATGAAGTTGGCTGTTCCTGGTCTATATGTGGCTAAATGTAATAATCACTGATAGTTAGAGGTATAATTACTCAAAGAAATATACATACAAAGTGAATTTTTTTTGACAGGTGGTATTGGCTTTGAATGTTCTTGTGTTACTTTCACAGAGTTACTTTTCTCTCACTCTTTTTTTTTTTCCAGTTGTTTTATGTCTAGTACTTTGACCAGTATCTGTGAGAAAGACTAAGAGAGAGAAAGTTGTATGTATTTGTGCTGACGTTAATTTGTGGGGAGAATGGAATCTGATGATTAACATGAGGTTCTACATAAGCTGTTAGTTTTGTTTTCTCCTTCCTTGTGCAGGTTTCCCTGTCAAATTATATTGGTTTGGGGTTTACCATTATTTAATAGTTATAAACTTATTCTTACAAGCTCTTGGACTGTTAAAAAAAAATTGTCTTTTGTAAGACAAAGTTTGGAGAAAATGGATCCTGAGACCATTTAAATTAATAAAATTTTAAGAGTCATGAAACTTGATTTTGAAAGTGTGGGCATGGGTACTCAGATTAAATTTCTACTGCTTTACCTTTTTTAAAACATATTGAATGTAGACAATGCACTTAATTGAATTAATGTCTTAAAAGTAATTATCTTGTTTTCTTGTTACAGTATCAAGATAAAGAAGAAGTTGTTTTATGGATGAATACTGTTGGGCCCTACCACAATCGCCAAGAAACGTATAAATACTTTTCACTTCCATTCTGTGTAGGGTCAAAGAAAAGTATCAGTCATTACCATGAAACTCTGGGAGAAGCACTTCAAGGAGTTGAGTTAGAATTTAGTGGCCTGGATATTAAATTTAAAGGTATGTCAACATTAATAGTTCTTGCTGGCATTGGGGCCAGATAATTTTATTGTATGGGCTTGTACATTATAGGATATTTAGCCAAGTAAATTGTTAATAGAATGTTTCTCTAACATAATTCTTTCTGAAACTATTTTTCCAATAAGCTTTTTAGTTATTAGATACATATATTGCCAGGGAAGGCCTTAACAAAATTCATAATACAGTAACTTTTAGAGATGTGAGTCTGCAAAGGGATATGTGGTTTCTGAGAAGTATGTGTAAAACTGCAGATTAACTTGTACAATATACTCAGAATGTATTTGTTATTGTTAGATTAATTTGTCCTCTTAGCACCTATTGAATGTTTAAGATTTAAGCCAGACACTTAAACTTGAGGGGAAATCTATTAGAGCTGTCTGTGAGACTGTGTTTACTAGTGTGTTCCTCTGTGGCGTTTTTCAGAGTACTCCCTGCACAGGCATTGGTAGTACCAAGGCCCAAGTGTCTCTAGGAAGTTGGAATTCTGCAGGATCTTTGATTTTTAATAGAACATGGGCTTTGTACTCAGGAGTTTTGTTTACAGCCTCATTTTTTTTTTAAACTATCAGCTGTAATAAAATTGTTTTGACTTCATTGTATATATGGGTATAATATGAATATAACTGTCATCTGATATTTTTAGTGCATTGAGAGTAGGCTATGAAATGAAATACAAGGATAACATTACTTTGGTTTGTTAAATGATGTTCTTATTTATCAGATTTTTTTGGTTGCTGTTTTGAAAATGGGTGCAGATTTTAATGTCTCTTGGAACTTAATTATAAAATTGAGTTGTAAATTTAAACCACAGAGGTGTGGTCTATACTTTTATGAGTACTGGAAACATACCCTGAGGCACATGTGTTCATAAGGTAATTGAAATATTTAATCACAAATATTAAGAAACACTGGAGCATGTGATCTTTGAGAACCTCGATCTTGTATTTATCCACCTAGCTTCTCTTCCATATTCAGTGGACATGTCTTCATTAAATAGACAGGAGCCAGCAAGGAGTAAACCCACAAGCCCTGCCAAAGCACACAGGAAATCCTTACGCTTTACTTATCTGAGGAAATAATTTCTTCAGCAGTCTTAATCTTCCTTTTTACTTCTAATTCCTTGAGTCTGAGATGGAGATACATAGTCAGGGGCTGTTTTCATGGGTTTGAAAGAGAGGTTTGTTTGCTTTTTAGATTTAGATTAAGCCAAGTCCTTGAGGGATAAAAGAACTGCCGGCTATTACTCCCCGAAAGGTGTCAGTTCTGGGGTCTAGCCTGCTCTCCACTGTCAGCTGAATATTGCCAAAACAGCTGCTAACTTCTGTAGTCCAGATGAAGTAGCCAGTTGATTTCTGTTTCCTGTTATTGTAGGCTTGTATTTCTTCAGCTCATGGATAATCAGTCATGCTTTGAAAGTTCTTTTACTTATATTTTTATAAACTTCTAAAGGTAGAATGCACTTTTGGAGACCCAGATATGAGCAATTTGTTCATTGCATATCACACATACTAACAATGCTGTAGAAACCAGAACCAGTATTATTTCAGTGTGAACCTTTGATTGATTATTGATTGATTGATTGATTGATTGATTGATTATTTTGAGGTATTTTAAGATAGGGACTGAGGCTGGCCTCACATTTGCTATGTAACTGAGGCTGACCTTGAGTTTATTCTTTTGTTTCTACCTCCTGAGTGCTGGGATTACACACGCACACACACCATTATATCCAGCTACTATTTGTTTTTAGTCTTTCATATCAAGCATTTGACTTTTAATGATTCTTCTGAAGGTATATTCATATGAAGTAAAATTTTGAAAACACACATACTACACACATGCATATAAACAGAAGCACATACACACATATGCATGTATACAGAAACTTTTTTTTTAATTTAGCAGATTATATTAGGCTAATTGGATTGGTACCATTTTGTAGCATTGATGGTCACAGAGAGATTGTATTAAGGAACTAACCATAGTCTCATTTTGAAGACAGACTGTTTTACATCTGGGTTGTGTAGGTTGCCTCTTACTTCAGATTTTATGCACAGATTTTCCCTCCCTTCCTTCCTTCTTCCTTCCCTCCCTCCCTCTCTCTCTTTTTAAAATGCTAATTGAGACCATTTAGAGAAAATGCATTAAAAGATACAAAGACAGATCTATATTAGGCACCCTGAGCCAGGACTGATTTTACTACTTTCTAATTATGGATACTATCTCTTAGAACATTGTTGTTATGGACTGGAAAGAACTTGTGTTTTAGAATCTGACATAGTATAGCTCAGCTCTGCCTGTGCCTGTTTGGGTGGTTGTAGGTAGATACTTGAATCTCTTTGATCTTTTGTAGTTCTTGTCTGGGAAGTATGAGGGATAATATACCTGATAGAATCATTGTTAGGTTTAAGTGAGATAATATACTTTCTAAAGTATCTGGTATATAGTTTTGTGTTAGAGAAATGGTGATTGCTGTGCCTACTAATATACATGCTATGTATCTTAATTCTACTTGTTTATATATTAACAATTCTGAAATGTTAGTTTACTGATTATAGAATTTTATGTATTCACAAACTCCTATACTCTCTTGCTGGTTCCATTAGGCTAGTGTATTCTTGCACACCCTAGCTTCTGAGTAAGCTATAATAAATTGTCTAGCACCTGGACACTCTGTGCTTACTTTGATGACAGTTGGTTCCTTTTGATTATTAGATGATCTGAGATTGTAATTTTATGATTGTTTTGTTGTTGTGCCCCCCTTCAAGGTATTACCATGTGGGCCAGCCTAGGCTGAGTAAGCCTAGAGCTTATTGTATATCCCTTGCTGGCTTTCGCTGAGGTTAGATTTGAACTTAGAATCCTCTGCTTCAGTCTCCCAGTGCTGAGATTACAGTCGTGAACCATCATATCCACCTGGGATAGTATTCTTAACCAGGGGAGGTCATCACTTCCCAGCAGCTTTCCCTCTTATTTGAGAATACTATGGTATAATAAAGGGCATTAGTAGTTGAAAAATGACTTCTACGAATTCTTTCTTTCTACATATTGTATTAGTTTTCTTTTAGATTATTTCTTCTTTGAATATTGTGACCTAATATTCAGATGGCTTTTGTATTTCTTTTTACCTCTAGTGATTTTGTAATTTTAAGAATTCTGCAGATATGGAGAAATGTTGGTGCTGTTTAAATCCTTATATACTTAAAGTTAAATGATTCTCCATCTTGACTGCTCTCACTCCCAAAGGCAACATTTTCAGTCAGATACCTGCCTGGGTGGAATAGTCCTGACTGCCAAAGGATGGGGAAAGAACTTGGAGTAGCAGCTCCGCTTCTTGGGCTGGGAAATTTTTACTGAAGGCAGTTTCTCATCCTGTTGTCAGTCCTAATTTCTCTTTCCACTGTTCTTCCCCCTGGAGCCTCTAGAAATTCTCCAGAGGAAGGTCTGTCTCTTGTCTCCTGCAGCAGGGGCCAAGTTAAGAGTATTCATTTAGCTGTGTGGTGGGTAGGGAAAGAACGTAAGCATGCAGCCTCATGGCCTTTTAAGTGTCTTCTTTGTCTTATTGCTGTTGTTTTTATTGCCATGATTGTCTACTTCTTTATCTTCTTCTTCATCCTAGGGGTCAGACTGAGTTATACCCCAAGCTCTTTTTTTAAAGACAAGATCTTGTTAAGTACCCTAGGTTAGCCTCAAACTGTGGTACTTCTGTCTCTTGCCTTCCAAGTCCTGGATCAAGTGAATAAGCTACCATCATGTCCATTCCATATAAATATTTGCATGTAATTATATATTCAGCCTTTACATCTCTTGTTTACATTCCAAGCTCAAGCTCTGAGGTATCTTAGGCATTCTGGGACATGAGTTATTGCCCCCCCCCAGCTCTTTTGTTTTGTTTTTCCTTGTGTGTTTTGTGTCACTGGTCATATTCTCTCTTTTTCCTTTCCCAATAATGTATTAAGCTCTTCTTTTCTTTTGGGATTGTTTGAATGAAAATGTACCAATAGTTCAGATATTTGAATACTTGTTCATTATTGGTGGTGGTGTTTGGATGGGGTTAGGAGATAGGCCTTACTGGAGGAAGTATATCACAGGGGTGGGCTTTGAGGTTTTAAAGCCATTGTAGCTTGCTCACTCTTTTGGGGGCTTGTGATTCATATGTTTAACCAGAAGTTTCTCTTTCCTGCCTGGCCAGTTCCACAGCCATTTAGTTCCAAATAATTACACAAAGGCTCATATTAATTATAAACTCTGGCCTATGGCTCAGGCTTATTATTTGCTAACTTTTATTCTTAAACTAACCCATGATTCTTATCCATGTTTAGCCATGTGGCTTAGTACCTTTTTCTCAGAGTGGCAGCATTCTTACCTTCATTTCTCTGCATCTGACTTGAGTCTGCTGCTCTGCCTTTCCTCTCCCAGCATTCTCTTAGTCTGGTTGCCCCATCTCTACTTCCTGCCTGCCTTCTGACCAAATCAGCATTTTATTAAACAAGTACAAGTGAAAAATATTTGCATCATTATCCCACAGTCTCAGGCAAAGGGGTTGAACTTCTCATATTTTTTTCCCCCACCCATCTATTTCAATTTCTGGTTCAGTTTTCCTAGTGCTAGAATTAAAGGTGGGTGCCACCACTGCCTGGGTCTCTTGAACTCACAAAAATCCAGAGGATCTCTGCCTCCTAGAGTGATGGGATTAAATTTGTGGGTCACTACTCCCTGACCTTCATGGCTTGGTTCTGACTAATGTGGCTTTGTCCTCTGGTATTCCAAACTATTTTTATTAAGTACATAATATATTACCACATATCCCCTTATGTTTTAAAAATAAAAAAGTTTATAACATAAGAAAAACTATATATAATATGTACAATAACTATATACATTATATACAAACAATAATTACATTAATAATGTCCAGTCTATTAACAATTGACAAGTTCAAAGAAACTGGTGAGTCCATAGGATTGAACCTAATTCACTTTCTATCTAACTTGTATTACCAACTGAAAACTATCTTTTGATGTCTCTCAAACTTAGCATACTTTTCTCTTTTTAGTGAGTTTCTTTTCTGAGTCTGTAACTAGGAAAACTACAAATATAACTGTCTCATTTTCAACTCCCTCAGAGACCTGAGAAGGAAATAATATTAATTAAGTAAATGGAAGGTGCAAGCAAGAGACTTGCAAAAAATGTAAAAAAATGATAGAAACAACTGGCTGCCTGGACAATCACCCAGGATTCCTCTGCAGCATTAGGGCATCAGTCTTTAGCCTACAGGCTTAGCATGTTTGGCAGACAGACTTATCTGTGAAGGAGGATGTTTTTAAAGCCCTCAGCTCCACCTGTCATGCTTTCCTGCTGTGATGGACCCTTTTTGTTGCCTTGGACACAGTGTTTCGTCACAGCAATAAAGGACTATCTGTGTTTTTCTGCTTGTTCTGATGGACTCACATCTTTTCATATGGACATTTGAGGGGTTTTAGGAGGGAGAAGAACTACCTGTGCTTGAATTTGCTTTGAGAACTGGAAGTATGGGAGCTGGCTGCTAGATTTTTCTTCCTGCTGGTTTCAGTCCATCAGTATTTTAACCAGATCAATCAGTATTTTAACCAGATCAAACAATTAGAATCTGAAAGTTGTCAGTTCTTTGATTCTGTGGTATCTTGTGCTAATTGTAATACAGTGTCAGTACATAAGCTTTAGGATCTACAGAAGAATATAAAAATAGAATTTTTATTTGTCTAAATTGTTTAAAAATGTATAAAGTTAAACAAAGCATGTTTGTACAATCCTATAATTCTAACACTTGTGAGGCTGAGGTGAAGGGATTGGGAGTTCCCAGTTGACCAGGGGTCCATGATGAGATCCTGTCACAAGAAAGTGAAAATTGAATTTGTTACATATGTTTTTTTTTTTAAGCTCAACCTTTATATAGCACTTATTATATGTCATTATTTTGGGTATTTCTAACTCACTAAGTTATATGTAATTATTTCTATACTCCTTTTTTTCTTAAAACATTTTGTGAATTTATTTTTATATTGTTATTCTTCAAATGTTGCTACATATTACTCTGTAATTAGGATATACAATTCCCTACTCAAGTTACAAGGTGATCTGCTCTCTCCCTTTCTCTTTTTCTTTCTTTTTAGAAATAACAAAGCATTTGTCAGTTTCTACATAAGGTATTTTAATGCATCTATAAGTCTTTTATAAGCTTAAGTTCCTAAAGGTAGAATTACTAGATTGAAGGTTTTGAATACAGACACACACAGCTTAAAGAATTCCCTCCCTCCTTCCTCCCCCCTCCCAGTTAGGGATTGAACTGAGGAGAGGATCTCATGATTGTTCAGCAAATGCTCTTACATTGAGGTACCTTTCCACCCTTTTAAAACTTTTCCTTTGAGACACAGCCTTGCTAAGTTACATGGCCTGGCTTTGGGCTCACTCTGTGGCCTTGGCCGACAGAGTTTGCAGTCCTTCTGTATTAACTTTCAAGTAGCTAGGACTACAGGGTTGTACCACTAAGCCCAGTTGGCAGTTTCTGATACCTATTACCATTTAACAAATTGTGTGGTTTATGTTGCCAGACAGGTGGCTCAGTTAATCTCTACCTTTTATGTAGTTTTTAAATTAACTATGCATATACCAGTATATCCAGTTTATACTTTTCAAAAAAATCTATTTGGCAGTTATTGAGTATGTAATTACATTCTAGACTGTGCTGGGCTGTGAATGTAGAGAGTTTCGCCTGACTTCTGGCTTCAGGGGTCCATCCATGGGCACTCTGAAATTGTATATTTGCAGGGTGGAGTGGGGGTGTGTTTGTGGTACAGGGGAAGTAACACTTTCATGATATTTTCAAGAGTGTGAAGGCAAAAATACTTAAGAACATCGTGGGTACATTCACACTCCAGCCGTAAAAGGACGAAGCAGAGGGACTGTGTGAGGGTCACAGGTTAAAGCTTTTGCTTTGGCTGAGGTAGCAGTGAGCAGTGAAAGGCAAATCAGAGCTCAGGACTTCACCCGTGTCTCTGTACATACATGGTGATCTCATGATAACTTTGTGCAGGGCTATTGAATTTGAGGTAAGAGTCTACCTTTCCATTTTAGTAATATCAAAAGAGAAAGTGTAAGAATGGTGGCATGGTACATTCTTAGAGAACTCAGTATTTGCAGTGGTATTTTCTGGACTTTCATTGGGTACACAATGGCACTAAGGTTCTGGAGTCTACTTAGCCTGGTGATCTGTTGGAGAATTAAGTATCAACATTTGCTAGTTTATGGCTTTGTTTTTATTTCCTGAAGATTTTTTATATTGTTCAATTGTATCTTCTTCAGAATTTGTAGGTTTGTGTTTTACGTGAGCGAGGTATGCTCTGTTATCATTTTCAACCAGTGATTTATGGTGAGAGATTTTTAGGCTAGTTTTTCAGTTGTACAGAATGTGGATAGTGACTTGACCTCTCTGTACACATTGTCTTCAAAGCAGTTCCCCCTGAGAGACGAGAGCTGTTTTGGTTGGGTAATCAGGCTGTTGAATTATTTGTGATGTTTATATTTGCCTTTGTGTCTGAAAGATGAATTTCATTAAAATGACCAACCAGTGTCTTTTTTGCAGTGCTAAATTTGTGCTAAAACTAGGAACCTTGGCAAAAGGGGCAGTCTAGGGGGTGAGAAATCAGGGGCTACTCTGGAGGAGAAAGTGTGAGATGATGAAGAATTTAGAATGGGCTTATTAGAGTTAGCATGAGCCCCAAATTCCCTAGGCCAGAAAGTACATGTTTGCAGGGACTGGGTTAGTTAAGCCATGGTAGAGTAATGGGAAGAGGATGGTATGTCAGTTAGGAAATGGTTGAATTGGAGTTACACTGTGAGGAGTCCTTTATATGTGTAAATGCATACTGTGTATCACCAAATGTTTTACTTAAAACTACCATGTTGATAACGGCCATTTAAACAGTACCTTTTTGTAACAGTAAGTGTACCATGGCTTTGCAGGGTAGCTCTGAATCTCCCACAGCCACTAGAGCAATTTGTTGCTCTCCAAGTCTGCTTCCTGATGACAGTTCTAGAATTTTTTGTAGAAACTCTTTAATTTTATTTCCTAACTGTTAACTGTCCAGCATTAGATTATGAAAATCTTAACTTCATCGATGCCAAAAGGGACGAGGTAGAGAGAAAGTGTGTGTGAAAGTCATAGGTAGCGTTAGTTTCTTCTTCTTGGAGAGGAAGAGTAGGTGTATCTTTCCTGTCCTCCTTCCTTGGGATCCACTCTGGGCTAATCTCTCATAAGAGGAAACTGTTTTCTCAGACATGCTCTGGAATATCAAGTTGTAATTCAGATCACTAGTTGTAGTAAGAAGTTTCTCTGTTCTTGCAGCTATTTAGTCCCAAATAATCACACAAAGGCTTATATTATATTATATTATATTATATTATATTATATATTATAAACTTTGACATATGGCTCAGGCTTATTACTTGCTAACTCTCTTAAACCCATGATTCTTATCCATGTTTACCCACATGGCTTAGCACCTTTTTCTCAGTGCAGCATTCTCATCTTACTTCTTCTGTTTCTGGCTTGTGTTTTCTCTTCCTCTTCCTGTTGCCCCGTCTATACTTCCTGTCTGCCTAGCTTTTGGACCAGTATTTACAATGTACAAGAACATAGTTTTATAGCAACTAGTTCTTAAGGAAATAATATTACAGGTAGCTGTTAAATCCATCATTTATCTGTAATCTTTAAGAAACATTAATATTTAAATAATTTTATGTTTCTGTGGGAACACTGCATTTCAGATTCTAAATTACCAGTATGATAGTATCTTTTTTTGTTAAGATTGATTTATATTGTTGTAATTGTTTAAGTAATATATCAAAACTTTAATTCTTTTATTTAACATCTAAATTTATTTTAAACACACACATTTTTGAAACATTAGAAATTAAAGACCACCTGAACACAATTATGATAATACTATTATTGCAAGCAATCAAGGATAGAAATGACTCATCGTTAGGATATTTTTGAGTGATTTATAAGCAGAAATGCCTACTAGGTAGAGGCTAGCCTTGTGATCTTAATAATTATGAAAAATCACTGGGAGTCCTTTTGGTGTCTGTGGTCACTGATGACTTGGTTTTCTGTGCTGTTGGAATGAATGTGTATCTCAGTGACCTGAAGCACATTGTTATCTCTGCTTAAGTTCCTAACCTTAAGCTTTCCCACACAGTAAAGATTTTTTTTTTATGTATCTTAAGCTTTTTTTCTGTTCTTTATATGAAGGTTTTATTTGTGTAAGGTAACCTTTGAAAATAAAGCTGATCAAAATCTCATTTTAAGGTGATGGAAGATATAAAAAAACTGGATAGGATAGCTTATTTGCTCTCATGTGCTTATTACCAGACTGAACTATTGGGAATAGACATTAACTTAATCAAATACTGACTTTTTTTCTTGGGTTATATTTCCTGCAACTATTTTGCAAGCCAGTAGGCTAATTTGTAGTTTTTATTTTGCAGATGATGTGATGCCAGGTACTTATTGTGAAATTGACTTAGATAAAGAGAAGAGAGATGCATTTGTGTATGCTATCAAGAATCACTACTGGTATCAGATGTACATAGATGACTTACCAATATGGGGTAAGTACTCTCCATTACATAGTAAGATTTCATATAGCCAGTGTGTTAAGGTGACTGTGTTCTAGATCATGATGGAAATGTCTTTCTACTCTGTCCCCAATATAGTCTTTAAATGCTGATTTTTTATGGCTTCATACTACTGGAGGCATTTTTGGTACTGCCAGACCTTATTGGAAACTGTCAAAGTAAAAGGTTTATACAGTGAAACTTTTCAGACTCAAGGAATTCAAAGGCTCTTGGAACACCTGAAATTTTCTTCTTTTCTAGTTTCTTTACATCTTATTTTCTCTTATATATAGTTAGAGGACTGAATAGGATTTTTGAAATTTACCTCCTTATGTGACACTGTAGTAGTATGTTTTTAGGGGCATAATAATTTCTTGAATGTTTTATTTTACCAGTTTCTTTGTCATTTTCCAAAATATTTAATATTGAAGAATTATTCTTGTTTAGCTTTTGCTTGTCTAGACTATTGGGGAAGAGACATAATATTATTAATAGATATGGCCCAAAAGTAACTTAAATAATTAAATTATTTAAAATGTAAGGAATAGGCAGTTACCATAGGCATATGTTTGATCACATTTTTTTTCTGTCTCCAGACATATGCTTTATGTATAAGAATTATCTTTTAATCTTAAAATTGTTAGCTGATAATTATGTTCATCTACAGCAAAACTGACTGAAGACATTAGATCAGAAGTTAACATGCTAAAGAAATGTATAAGAAAGTTAATTTCTTGGGAGGAAGAGGCAGGAAGATCTTTTTGAGTTCAAGGCCATCCTGGTCTACATAGCAAGTCTGAGGCCACCCAGGATTGCATAGAGAGGCCTTGTCTTAAAAAAAGAAAAGTTAGTATCAAGATACATTTGCGTGCATTGATATTACTCTGGTATATGTTAATTAGGTGCATAAAATAAGCATTTTGCATAAAGTATTGTATTACTGTTATAGGACACAGGTATTTCTGTGATCAGCTCTGAGAGTGACTGATAATTTCTGAGCCTATAGTTTAGGAGAACCCATTAAATAAGACTTTTCTTCATTTGCAGTGAAAACAGATTTCCTTTCATAGTTTTGCTATTATAAGGGACTTTTAAAGATCACATATGCCAGGCGTTGCTCATGCATCCTTGACACAGAGGCAGGCAGATCACTGATCTGCATAATGAATTCTAGGACAGCCAAGACCTTGTTTCACAACGCCCCCCCATCACATTCATTTAGTGTTGGGGAATACATGCCACAGCATGAGTGGAGGGCAAATCACAGTGGAAGTCTGTTTTTTTCTTCCACCATGTGGATCCTGGGGTTTTAAGCTCAGGTTATACCCTTGGTGGCCAGTGCCTTTCCCTTCTGAGCCATCTTGCTGCCTCATCGTAGTTGTTTTCAACTCTCCATCTTCAGTTTTTATTTTCCTAATCATTGTTGTGAATCTCTTTAGCAACAGAGACAACTGTTCTTGTTATGAATTGTGTGTATGTATCTGTGTGTATGTCCCTCCATCCACTGGGAGCATATGGAGACTAGAGGTAATCTTTGGGTGTTGTGCTTCAGGTGCTGACCACCACTTTTTGTTTTGTTTTGTTTTTTGGTTTTTGGGTGTTTTTTTTTGGGGGGGGGGACAGGGTCTCTCACTTGGCCTGGTGCTCACTGATTAGGCAAAGCCAGCCATCGGGCCCTAAGAATTTTCCTGCCTCCACTTGTACAGCTTGGGGTTATAAGCATTTACCACCATACTCAGCTTCTTTGCATAGAGCTAGAACTCAGGTCCTCCTGCCTGTGCAGCATGCACTGTACCAACCGACCCATTTCTCTGGCCCCTTAAAAATCTTTTTTTAGGGGGCTGGAGAGATGGCTCAGAGGTTAAGAGCACTGACTGTTCTTCCAGAGGACCTGAGTTCAATTCCCAGCAAAACCACATGGTGGCTCACAACCATCTATGATGAGGTCTGGCGCCCTCTTCTGTAAAACTGTATGCATAATAAATAAATAAATCAAAAAAAAAATTTAAAAAAAAAAAAAAATCTTTTTTTAGAATTAGTATTTCAGGGTCTGCCATCTTTAAATATTTTTGCATAATCTGTAATATCTGAACCTGGACATTTCTCTTCTTTGTCAAGAAAAAAATTCCAATGTGATGTTTCTTGAACAAAGTCCCAGTCTTTAAAAAGCCTTTTAGAGAAGCTGTGTCTTTACCAGGTCTAGTTTTTAGAATAGATGGGCAAATAAATTCTCCCTTTTCTCTGTTTCTTCCTCTCTCCTCCTCCTCTTCACCCTCCTGTTCTCTCTCTCTTTCTGTGTGTGTGGTCGGTCACTAAGTAGCTGGATTATTTTAACAAATAGTGAGATAGCATGTTTCTGAAAACCTGAGCTATTAGGTGGTGTGCACAAGTAAGGTGCTCATTGCAGCAGCACAGGTGGTAGTGGTGACAGAATGAGTTCTGAGTATCATATCTGTGACCATGTATGTCAAACTTCTCGTTATTTTGTACTAGTGTGGCCATGGTGTTTGTTTGCTAAGAAGTGCAGCCTGCACCTTTGCCTTGTGCTAACCATGAAGACGCTGACAGTATTGCTTCTTTATATAAAATAAACTTAATGAACTCTTGGCTTTCAGGTGCTTTGAATACTAAGTGGTATTTTTTTTTTTTTAAGGTATTGTTGGTGAAGCAGATGAAAATGGGGAAGATTACTATCTTTGGACCTACAAAAAACTTGAAATAGGCTTTAATGGAAATCGAATTGTTGATGTTAATCTAACCAGTGAAGGAAAGGTCAAATTGGTTCCAAATACTAAAATTCAGATGTCATATTCAGTAAGTTTTAAAATAATTTTGTATAGGACAAAATGGTTGTTTGCAAACTTCAAAAAATAAAAAATATAGCTGAAAATTAGATACAGCAAAATTCCTTGGTGTATCTACATTAAGTCTCCTAAAGGAAGGGTATGTGCTTCAGATATACAGTGTAAAATGCCGTGCATTATAGTTACCGTTGGCACCAGAAGGTGACAACTCAGTCATATCTTCCTGGTGTTTTTAGGTTGTAGGAGCACATGTTATTTCTCTTTTCATTTGCTGATGCAGATAAAGATAGTATCGAAGTCTCTGGGTAGGCGTAGATTACTATCGTTTGCTTTTTTGATGGGAAGAGTGACTCTGCACAGTAAGAGCTTCTATGAAGTTAATTCTGTTCTATTAGCTTACAAATGATGGGTGAGAGAGAGGAAGTCCACTACAGGGAGACTTTCTCTCCCCGTTATTTTCTTGGTTATTGAAAAAAATCTCCTTCTTATAGCCAATTCTGAAAATTCTTTTGTCTATATGTACACAGTGTAAATAATTATTATATCACTGTACAAAGAAACTTAATAGCTGTCATAAAACTACAATTTAAGGACAAAAATATGTATTTTTATTTTAACTGGTTTAAATAGTTGTAACATGAGTTGATGTTAATTTCTAATATATATTAGATAGTCAGTATGCTAGTCAACAGTAATTAGTCCTTGAAAGCTGAAATCATCCCTCTAAGAAAAGATGTAATATTATCCTTGTTCAAACTTCTCATACTGGGACTGGAGAGATAGATGGCTCAGTGGTTAAAGTACTGACTGCTCCCTCAGCAGCTACAGGGCAGCTCAAACATCATAACTCTAGTTCCAAGGGAGCTAGTACCCTCTTCAGGCCTCTGCTTTCACTGCACACGTGTAGTGTACAGACACATACCCATAATAAAGTTAAAAAATTAAACCTCTGGTACTGTCAGTATATTCTCACCATTTAATTTTAGTTCTAAGTGTGTTAATATTTCTGAATTTTATGAGTTTTGCTGTTAGATTATTAATTATTTGTTGGCCTAATTTTCAAGTGAGTTTTTTTTTTTTCAGGTAAAATGGAAAAAATCAGACGTAAAATTTGAAGATCGATTTGACAAATATCTTGATCCATCTTTTTTTCAACATAGGGTAGGTATTTAAGATATAACGTGTGTAAATCAGTTTCACATTGAGCATCTGCCTATGTGGGTCATTATGCTAAGGACTATGGATTTCAAGATATAACTACTCGTGATTTTAGATGTAAATAGAGTCATAAGGATAATAAGGGAATTTTAGAAGAACAGCATGGTATTGTAGTCTAAACCCTTTAAGAGATATGTAGGGAAAAGCACAATATGTGGAAGCCAAATACAGAACTTTAGTTGCAAATGATGGTAATATTGGAGAATGTGCTTTATACCTATGGTCATATGGTCTTCTTAACACTGAAACTCAGAATTAGACAGACCTTCCCTGTCAATAATGAACTATTATTCAGACTTCCCTACATGGATACCTGCCCTGGAGAAACATACAGTGTGGAGAAAAAGCAGTAGAAAGGTCGAATCTCTTGGAAAGGAGATGAGAGAACAGTGTTGGTTTTACTGCTTGAATTCTTTCTACAGGAACGTCAAGAAAAGGAATAAGAGCCTCTTATAGTCCTCATTTTTCACTACCACAAGTAGGCTGCTTGAAGAATCTAGGTCGGAGTTTGGCTGGAAACTCAAGCTTAATTCAAGGCAGCGCTATTGATAATCCTTGTTATCTCCAGTTATGTTAATGTTCCTTGTTATTTCCAGTTATGGTCTAAAAATTCAGCAATTAAAAGAGGGATTAGCAATATTTAGGATTAGTAACACTAGGGGGCACTGGAGTGCAGCAGTTGGTAGCTTCAGTAATCTTTGATTATTTTTTTTTTATACTTAATCATAGCCAAAAGGCTTATCAGTGATGTTTTATTATTTTTAATAACAATTTCGAGGTATACAAATCTCGAGAGTATACCACATGATACAGTTTTTACTTTTTTTTATTTTTTTATTATTTTTTTTATTTTTTATTTTTTTATTTTTAAAGACTTTATTTATTTGCCTTGGTGTTTGCCTGGAACTGGGAACTGGAACTGCAGACAGTTGTGAGTTGCCATGTGGGTGCTGAGAATTGAACCCTGGTCCTCTGGAAGAGCAGCCAGTACTCTTAACCACTGAGCCATCTCTCCTGCCCCCATGATACAGTTTTTAGAATGATATGAAAGAGATATTAGAAATTTCAGATTATTGACAGTGCATTAATATAGGTATTACTTTAAAGTTAATACCTTGGGTTGTAAGGTTGTATTTTTTTTTTTTTTTTTTTTTTTTAGATTAGAAAATAGCAAAGAACCTCATTAGAAATTTTAATACTTTAAATTTTAAATTTGTATTTTAAACTGGTACATAAAACATTCCAATTATATGTATTTATGAGGTAGCATCTGATTCTTCAGTATGTAATTACCAGATAAACAAATAAATGTAACAAAAGTTTTTTTTAAAGAACATTCAAAATCCACTTTTGAAATGTATTGTACCTTGTCATTATCTACCTACAAAAGAACTTACCTATAAAAGAAGCCTTTCACATAATTTCACATAAATTTTCTTTCTACAAAAGAAAAACGCCCTGTGTGCTGTAAAACACAAGAACATGCATTCTTCCCACCTGCAGCTCTGTGACCTTCTCTTCCTCCTGTTCTCTTCAGGAGATTGTTGGCGATCAACTTTAGAGTACTTGTGTAGACCACATACAAGTGAGATAATGTCGTACTTGTCTAACTTGGCTTTATATCATGTAATAATTTTTATCTCCATGTGAGAAGTTTTGCATTTAATGCATACCTTTCTTATTACTAAATGTATATAAATTTTTTTCTCTTTAAAATCTTGATTAGTTGACTACAGATTTAACTCATACTCACCCCCCCCCCCTTTTCTTGGCCTTCTCTGGGTTGTTAATTCCTTAAGTGGAAACAAAAATTACATTTTTAGAGACATCTGCCATTTCATGTTTTTTAAAATCCTTGATGACACCTTTATGATAAGTTTACATAGTCTTTTTGGGACAAATATTTTAAAGTATAGTGCACTGATTGTTTATTTATACTTCCAATGGGTGCTTAGTAAAAATTGTTGGAGAACAACAATTTTTGTTGGGGAAGCCATAGCACATATGTCTTCTCTCTGAAGCCCCAGTGTGAGTAGCAGAGTCAAGACTGCCCTTCTCACTCATGTACTTTGTTAGCATTTTAGCCCAAGTAAAAATCTTCCCTCATTGTACAAGCCAGTACACCCTTTTGTTAGGTTTTCTAGAGACTCATGTAGCTTAGAGTAGAATTTCTATGAATAACTGCAGTATGTAAATGAAAGGCTCTGTAGTGGAGAGGACACTATTTAACTTGTAATTTGGAGAGAATTTACAAAGGAATGTAAATGACACGTGAGAAGAAATTATGTGAAAGATGAGATGAAAGTGAATATGCTATGCATGATCACTGAGCAGGGATAGGACTGTAAGGTATGATGGAAGAAAGGTTGTTGAAGATGTGTAAGACCATGTTACCAGAAGGATAGAATCCTGGGGAATTGTTTAGGCTAGATCTGAGGAACCAAGCTCTGTAAGGTTTAGGACAGTAGTGATAATGAACATTACATTATAGAAAGACTTGCTGGATAACGTTGTACAGCCTACGTTGGAAAGAAAGAGAGATCAAGCAGGAGCAAGGGCCAAGTAATGAAATTAAACTTGCTGAGTTGTGAGATGATACCGTGGGAATGTAGAGGAGGGATAGATTTTGAAGGGAAACACAGGTTTAATAACTAGGGCTGGAGCGATGGCTCAGAAGTTAAGAACACACAGTACTTTCACAGACCACCTGAGTTTAGTTGTCAGCATCCACATCTGACAGTTCACAACTGCCTGCAGGGGATCCTTCTGGCTTCCACAGGCACTCACTCACACATGTATGAGTATACACATACACTGCTATGTTTATATAACTGAAACTAAATCTTTTTAAGTTTAATAACTGTTACTTATGAAGGATTAAGGAGAAGGAAGGACCAAAAATAATTCTAAATTTTCAAAGCCAAATATTAGTTCAACTAATGAAGCTAGAGAATAAAAAATGAGTGGTATATGTGAGGGAAGATGATAAATTTACTAAGGGTAGTCTCACCTGAAATTCCATGAAGACATTTAAGTAGAAGTTATTATGGAGTTAGTAAAAGTCTAAGCTGTGAAAGCTGGAGATTGGAGCAGGTCAGGGCTGAAGATGTTAGCAACATCATCAGGGGAAAGCTGGTTACAAGTTCTTTAGCCTAGGAGTGGTGGTTGAATGCTGAGATGAGCTTTTGAAAAGTTGGCCAAGGGTAAACAGTGGAAAGATGAAAAGGTGGCAGCAGTTAGTGACTTGGTAGTACAGTTTCAGCAAAGGTTAGAATTGGCAACGGTAAGGAGAAGGACTAGATCATTGCAGGGGTCAGTGAGCTGGCTCAGTGGTAAAAGTTGTTGCCTCCAAGCCTAATGACTTCAGCTCAAATTCTGAAGCCCACATAGAATGTAAGACAAATTTTCCTCTATCCCATACACACATATGCATACATACAAAGTTAATAAATATAAAAAACGAACAAAAGACCAAGAAGTTATTTCAGGTCTAAGGGGGTAGATCACATTGTGAAGATGTGAAGGAAGAAATGTAGTCTTGTTTGAAAAGTGTTGGTTAGTTTTGATAGGACAAAAAAATAGTATAGACACTCTAAAAGATGTGAGTAGTCAACAGCATAGAGTTTGTGATGTGCTATATACTATATTCTCTGCTTTCCTGTTATTATTTAAACATTGTAAGGATTTTTAGGGAGTAGACAATACAAGTGGAAATAGAAACAAATGAGCCCACTGGGAAGGCATGATGTTGCAGACTGCCTTTTTACCAATTTTCAGTTGTGCTTCCATGATAAACTTAAATAGTCTCTTTTTTGCAAAGTTTTTGAAGTATGCATTCATTGTTGTGTTTATAATTCTAGGAGGTAAGTGAATGGAGGAAGGAAAGAGGGAAAGTAGGTTGGCTGGTTCTTTTGTGAGGCAGAGGCAGTTAGTGAGCTGCTCTTCAGGGAGAACCATAGTTTTTCTGTCCCTGAAGCTCAGGGAGAGTCACAGCTAAGACTGTTCTTCACCTTATGCACATTCTGAGCACATTAGTTGAGTTAAAGTTTTCTCTTCAGACAGGGAAATGCTGATTCTGAAGAAAGGCAGTGTGTGGGTATTAAGTGATGATGGTATATGTTGGGTGTAGGTTGGATGGTGATTATGTATGGGGAGGTGGGGGTACAGATGAGAGGGGAACACTTCGGTAGGAATGAGATGTGTAGCCCAGTGGGAACAGTAAAAGTGGAGGGAGCAGTGCAAATGTAGGAGAGTACATCTAGGAAGGTTGTGTTGTTAGATGGTAGAAGACAGGAGAAACAGTGTTGTGAACTTGAAGAGGAGAGAAATTTCAGAAATATCCTTAGGATCTTTGGGAGGTTAAAATATAAATAACAGAGTTAAGTATGCAAAACCACAGATTTAATTCAAGTCAGATGTATTGAGCTCAAAGATGTCTTTGGAGATAAGTACTACTTTTTAAATATAGGCCAGAATCTGTACATATTTTTTTTTTTTTTTTTTTTTTTTTTTTTGTGACAGATGTGTAGATGATGTCAAAGGCAAGAGCCTTAAGAACATTGAGGAGTTCAGGAATACTTATTGTTCTGGTAGCCATTGGAGGTGACTACTTCGGTAAGCCCTTGTATGGGCATGATAGGACGTGGCTTATTGATCTTCAGGAAGGAAGCCTATCTCTGGGGCTGCAGTGTTTTAAGGAGATTTTCAGGTGTTGGTCAGTTAGGAGATGAGCACACTTATTATCTACTGTTTCTGGCAGACACAGTGCCCATGCCATTCATCACTACACCACACAGAACACAGGATGCTGCCCCCATTTTCACGAGAGAATACTGAAACTTTTTGGAAGCTTGCAGGACTTAAGACCTAAGCCTTTTTGATTCCATTGTCTGACTTGAAAAATCTGTGTAGATGACATGTGTTCATGGAAGTTGGTTGTAAGGAAGTCTAGCCCTTTATCATTCTGAACACTTAGTCTCTAGAGTGTGGATTTTTATATAAAAGATATAAAAATGCTGTTTTTCTCCTGTTAACATTCAGTTGACATAATGAAACATGAATTTTATAACTGATGTTTCACACTGGTAACACTCTATTCTCTGTTATTTTAGATTCACTGGTTTTCAATTTTCAATTCCTTCATGATGGTGATCTTCTTAGTGGGTTTAGTTTCAATGATTTTAATGAGAACTTTAAGAAAAGATTATGCCCGATACAGCAAAGAAGAAGAAATGGATGACATGGTGAGCAAACACTATTTTATATTTAATAAAAACTATTTGTCATATATTAAATTTATTTTTAGTTATGTATGTATATGCACATGTTGCAGGTGCTTGGATAGGTTAGAGGTGTTGGATTCCCCCTGGAGCTGGAGTTACAGGTGGTTGCAGACTGCCTGATGTGGACACTGGGAATTGAATCTGGGTCCTCTTGAAGAGCAATGTATTGCATGAATTCTGTTTAGTATTATAAAAACCCGGAGCCAGATATTGGGGCTAGGGTTAGAGAGACAGGGAACAAACCAGAGCCAATTCTCACCCAGCCATCTCCTAAGGCTTACCAGGGTAGGTTCTGTCTCCGTGAGTCCTCAAATTGTCTGGACATACAGGCAAAAGGGCAGAATTTTTTTTTTGCCTTATGTTTGTTTTTTTTTCCCCCCACCTAGCTATTTTACTTCCTGGTTCAACTTTCCTAGAGAGCTAGGTTTAAAGGTGTGGGCCATCACCTGTTTGGCCTTGAACTAACAGAGATCCAGTGAGTCTCTGCCTCCCAAGGGCTGGGATTAAAGGCCTGGGTCACCACTCTCTGACCATCAAGGCTTGGCTCTGTCCCCTGATATTTCAGGCTATTTTTATTGAATATACCACCACCATAGTGTGTGCTCTTTTAACTGCTGAGTTATTTCTCCACACTTCTTAATATATTTTTTAAAGATTAAAAAATATTACTAGTATTGTCTGTGTGTATGATGTCTGTGGGCATGCACCCCAGAACATGTATGCTGAGGTCAGAGGACAGCTTGATGGAGTCGGTTCTCTCCTCCCTCTTCACATGGGCTCTAGGGTTGGACTCAGGTGGCCTGGCAGACTTCACCTGCGAGCCATCTCCAGCCAGCTGTGATATTTTCAGTGCTGCAATGTAGATTGCAGTTTCTAATCTAAAGTTAGTAAGGAAGGGTGAGTTTTCGGAATTCAGGGTTCTTGGGTTTTATAGAAGGTATAAAGCCAGGTGCAGTAGCAGATAATCTGTAGTTCCAAGTGTTGAAGATACCAAGGCAGGAGGATTGCTTGAGCCCAAGAATTTGAGACAAGCCTGACTTTTCTGGGGCTGTGGCTCAGTGGGAAAATTGGGTTTAGCTCCCAGCATTGCAAAGTTTAAAAGCAACAATAATAATGTTCCCTGTGAGATCTAGAATCATGTTCTATTCAAATAGGTTTTTTTTTTTCCCAATAGAATTTAAATGTTCCCCTGATTAAGATAAGTAAACTTGTGCTCTCCAGCCAAATTTTGTCACCAAATAAGGACTTGCCATACCAAAGAAACAAGCTTTAGTTTTAGGGAGCTATACACTAGTTTTGATGTATTTTTTTTTTTAAATATTGTTAAGTGTTGAATTAAATTTAAGGAGTGGGTGGAAGGATTAGCATGCATTTAATTTAATGGTCCAAAGAGATTTAGCTTTAAATTTTTATTAAATTACAGAACAACAGTGTATTTCAGAGAATACTAATACCTTCATCATTAAATAGGCTTGAGAAGTAGTTTAAAATGTCAAATTTTCACATGCTAAGCATTTGGGATAATGGTAAAAATATTTTTTTTTCTTAAATAGTTTCCTTAACAAACTTTAAGAAATTAAGGATCCTTGAGTGTTATTCAGGCTGAATATAAATACGGATTTTTAAAAAACCTGTAGATAACTAAATATCCATATCTAATACTTACTTTGGTCTATAAAGGGCATTTCTGTGTTTTTAGGACAAGTAATGGTATAAATAACTCTTGTCTGCTTGGTCATAAACCTTATGTCTGATGGTCATAAACCGTAGTCACCATGTGAATGGCAGGTAGGGCCTTAAGAGTGCAGCAATACTGGAGGGACCTTCACTCTTCCAAGTTGTTTCTTTTGTTCCCCAGACTTTGCTCTCTTCTGCTTTTACCTTCATGAATCTCAGTAACAGTACACATAACATTCTGAGTTATTGGGACAGGAGTTACTTTAACTTTGAAGTATCTGTCCTCGGTATTTTGAACTCTTAAAAAGCTGTAAATGTGGAAGGAGGGAGTTTATAATGTAATTTCTTATCTATCTACTGTATTTCAATTTGATTCTGAATGGGTTAATTTTCTCTATACATATTTATATCTGTCTTATATACAGGACAGAGACCTAGGAGATGAATATGGATGGAAGCAGGTGCATGGAGATGTGTTTAGACCATCAAGTCACCCTCTGATATTTTCTTCTCTCATTGGTTCTGGATGTCAGATATTTGCTGTGTCTCTCATTGTTATTATTGTTGCCATGATAGAGGATTTATATACTGAGTAAGTGCTTGGACTTTATCACCTTTTTGTTGTTGTAAATAGTTTTTTTAGTCATTGTAATCTATTAAGCCAATCATTATTAAATATTTGCTTATTTCTATAATTTAGAATTTTAATACTGTCTATGCCATTATTGCAGACAAATCTTAACCTTTAAATGTTTTGAGTCGTGTTTCTGTGAACATACTTAAACTTTCCCAACACTGCTGAACATTCCAACTTATACTGATTATGTCATTAGAGAGGCAGAGGTGTATAAAAGTGGAAACAGGCACTTTTTTATATTCAAATGGATCTTTATAATTTCAGTTACAAAGTTAAAACTTTACATTTACACTCAGACTGAGCCCTCTGCAAGAGTAAAACAAAACACTTCACAGTATTGTTTAGAGTCCTCAGTCAGTATTTCATCTTTGCATGGTTTTGGATATACTTTGTATTAGCAACCAGAACCATTTGCCAACATTTCTTAATTTTATTTTATTTATTTGTTTGTTTGTTTTTTATTTATATGTGTGTGTTTGTGTACTCAAGTGTATATGTGTATGTGCATGCCTCAGCACAAAGGTGGAGGAGGTCAGAGGAGACTTGGAGGAGTTGGTTCTTTGCTTCCACCATGTGTTCCCGGCATTGAATTTAAATTGTTAGGCCTGGCAGCACGCACCTTTACCTGCTGAACCTGCTCAGGCCTCTTTTGAGTGTGTCTTGTCACCTTGTTCTCAGAGAGTCACCCATGGACAAACAAATGCACAGTGGTGTCTGAATATTCATCATAATTCAGGCAGAGGCTTATGAAGGCTTTAGTCAGAATAACTACAGTTAAATTTCAATTCATGGTACATTCTTATATGAGTGTAGCATCCCGTGGACAGGTAATAAATTTATGCTGCTGAAAGAATGTAGTTGTAAATGTAAGAAGTTATAGTTGTAAATAGCATTTTCCCCTCAGGCATAGATCAGACATACACAATAATAATAAAATGATTTTTAATATAACCATATACTAAATTGCTGTTCCTCTGCTGTATAGTTTGTTGAGAAAAGAGCTAGGTCTTGATGAATTCTTAGCCCACCCATATAAAAATACTTAATATTAAAAACTACAGGGAATATGTGTTAACAAAACAAGCTATTTCTTAAAATTTTCTGTAGTATTTCTATAATCTAGCCATTTATTGCTTTGCCATTCATTTACCGCATTTTAAAATAGTTAAACCAAATTTAAACTACACAGTTTTGATGCATAGTTCATATTTTACGTCATAGTATATTTTCAGGTGAACAGAATCCTGAACATTTCAAATCTGCTAAGTGAACTGGGTGATGGTGGCTCACACCTTTAGTCCCAGCACTCAGGAAACAGAGGCAGGTGATCTCTGTGAGTTCAAGGCCAACTACAGAATGAGTTCCAGGACAGCTAGAGCTAGCGCTACACAGAGAAACTCTCTCTAGAAAAACCAAACAAACAAACAAACTCCAGATCTGCCAAGCAGTCATGCTTTATGTTAAGTGCTGACTCTAATTCCTCTCTCTTGAGTTGATGCTAGCCCTAGTATTTAGTATTGTAACTAAAAAGAAACTTTTTCTAGTGTCCAGTATTTGCTTTGCTAGTCTAAATTTTTGCTTTGATTTGTTTTCAAAATGATAGTGTTAGAATTTGGCAGCTCTTGTTAAGACAGACTTGTAATTTAATGAATGCCCTTCAGTTTTGAGGTGTAAGAAGCTGTCCTTTGATAGTCGGTGTTAGGGGGTGGGTCATGCTGTGCTCCGCCTGTTACTGCCATAGGTAGGTGTTGTGTTTATTTGTGTGCATAGTTATTTAAAAGTAGTAAAGCTGTCAGGATTGTAACATGGAGAAGTGACTGACATTGGGTCTTAGGTTTTTACTTTGTGCACATTTGCACCTTCAATGTGCACATCAACTCTGCATGTTAACATTTCTATCCTATATATAGGCAGGAAAGTAAAGCTCAGAAAGATGAAATAATGTGACACACTGCCACTAAAAGGTGATAAACTGGTTTTGAATGTAGGTGACCAAATTTCAGAGTTTTTAATTTGCAGTCCTATATAGTGAAAATGGTGGTCCAGCAATGAAGCGTGATTAGAGTGAAGCATTTGCATGTGAAGTTGGGATGAATCACTCCAGTGACATGATAACTCTTAAGAATAAAGAGCAGCTAATGTAATAGGTGAAAATTACCTTGCCTCTGTGATCACTGTGACTGACAATCAGAGGAAAAGTATTTGGAAGGTATAGGTAGGAGAACAGTATCATGTGGTGCCAGTCTATATGTAGGTGCTAGCTCTGAAGAGAGCCCCTAATCCCACCTCCTGTGCACTCTCTCTCTCTCTCTCTCCCTCCCTCCCTCCCTTCCTTCCCCTCCCTTTCTCTCCCTCTCTCTGGATGGTAAGGCAGCTCTTCATTGTAAATGAAAATGGCTTATTTGGAGGGTGGGGGGTAAATGCTTGTAGAGTATTTTAAAACAAAGAAACAAAAACTAAATCTGAATGCTAAAACTGTTTTGGGTGGAGATTGCAGAAGTAACCCAGAA
The DNA here is from genome assembly GCA_004025045.1 of Sigmodon hispidus. Taxonomy (NCBI): domain Eukaryota; kingdom Metazoa; phylum Chordata; class Mammalia; order Rodentia; family Cricetidae; genus Sigmodon; species Sigmodon hispidus. The sequence continues at coordinate 91,542 of PVIH01005288.1, forward strand.
GTCATTTTAATGGACTCTGGGTTAGCTTTTTAAGCTCTTCCAGTTGATAGTAAAGAACTTCTGCCAGGTACTAGGCTCATCTTATACTAAAACCAGCTCTATTTGCTTTGTAGTTCGATTTGTCTCTGCCTTTAGCAAACATTTTAAAAAGAATGAGTCATGTTTGTTAGTCTTTGTGTGGAAGGGAAAAATTAGCACATGATATTTGAGTTTTGGAAAGAACATATTTGGTTTTTTAAACTTTTTTTGTTTATTTAGATCTGTGATCTTTTTGAGAATGCTTAGATTTGGATGTGGCTAAAAATTAAACACTGCAGTGTTTTTACTCTTGCTCTGTATATTTATTCATTTACTTTTGCAGCCACATTAAGGCAGTGAGCACAGGTGTTTGAACAGATGATGTATAGTGCAAACCCAGTGGGATGAAATGTGTAGAATGTTAATAAATAGCAAATGTTTCCCCTTACAGCAAATTGTACTGTCATTTATTTTAATATCTCTTTTCAACTGGGCATTTTAAAAATAGGTTTTTATAGTTGTACTCAAATGAAGGTTGGTTTAATTTTCTAGATATCATTATTGGGGAAAAGTTAGAGATTGTCAGTCTGACATAGGTGCCTTATGGACAGAGTAGATTTTTTTTTTTTTTAAAAAAAAAAACCATCTTTTACAGACAAAAAGAAACTAGATAAAATATTAGCATGTTTTGTCATTTAAAATAGTAGCATTTAATATAAATTACCCTATTTGAATTTTACTTTTGGTAGTAGGCAGAACCAGTGTTGAACCAGTTTTAAAAATGAAATATTCTGCTATCTTATTTTCAATGGAGAATATTCTGTTCCATATGATGAAACTTCTATATAGAGTTGTAAATAGAGTTTTAGTGCCAGCTTGTCATAAGTGTTTATTTAGACTGTATTACAAATTCTCCTGTAAACTAGACACAGCTTGGTACCATTTAAGTTTATCTATTACGGCCTTTTGCAATCCATGATAGGATGTTTTTTCTCTTTCTGCTAAATAGATATTTAATACTAAAGTATTGCTAAGGGGACAGACTCCATGTTTTTGGTCTGTTTTGTTTTAATTTATTATACATATTTTTATGCATTTGCAGGAGGGGATCAATGCTCAGTACAGCCATATTTGTCTATGCTGCTACATCTCCAGTGAACGGGTATTTTGGAGGAAGTCTGTATGCTAGACAAGGAGGTAACTTAGGATTTAGCACTCTTGACTCTTTGAATTATTGATGGTATTCTTCTACTGTGAAATATGAAATTTAAAATGGGAAACATAGGTTGTACAAGTAGTAAAGACCTTTGTTATATATTATACATACAACCTCTATCAAATCAGTTATTTTTTCTATCTTGTTTTTATGGAACCTTTGTGTTTTATTTTCTGAAATTATGAGTAAATTAATAGATTATCTTGATTGTAAAATTAGTACCTAAGAACATGTACAAGAGCACATCTAAATAATTGATGTTATGTTTTGAGGTACTTAGCTCCTTAGATGTGCTCCTGGTAAGCTGCCTTTATATTCATCCATAAAGTTACTTTTAATGGGTGACTATAAAAGTATGTTTTATGGATACTTACGGCTTTTGAATAAAGCTCATGGCTAATGCTAGAGTATTAGAAAGCAGATACTAGTGTCTCTTATAGTATTCATCAAAGGACTCCTCATGAAGATTTCTGTTATTTTGTGTCACAATCTCTTGAGTAAAAGAATTTCATCTTAAATACCATCTTCGCTCTTCTGCTGTAACCCCCACACGGTGAAGGTGATAAGTGGTGGGGCTTCTTTCTGTGATGATGTTCTAAGTCTCTAAGTTTCTTCACTCCACTAGTAATAGTGTAGGGTCAGAAAGGTTCTTGCATTGATAAATATGCATATTTTCACTTATGACTGCAAAGTTTTTTAAATACCTCAAGTCTATACGTGACAGCGTACTGTCATTTTTTTTTCAGCCTATCTAAACATGGTCAGCACAAGGAGATCCTGCTTTATATTGCATTACATTGTCTTAATTTTTTGTTTTATTTTTATGTGTGTGTGTATGTGTGTATACATACATCTAGGCGTCTACTAAGCAGGATATGGTTGGGCACGGTGGCACATATCTATAATCTATACTTTGTATACAAAGTAATATCTGTATTTTGAAGTCTAAGTCAGCAGAATTGTCAAAAATTCAAGAATAGTACCAAAATCTGGAAACTTTTATAGCTAGTAGGCAATCAGAGCAGAGTATCATTTAAAATCTTCATGGATGGCCATGTTTATCATTAATTATTTTGTAGATTTTTACTAGATATAATGTGGACAGTGTCTTTGTTCTAGGCAGTTCTTTGGATGGCCTACAGACATACCATTATGGATTTCTGTTTTATTTAAATGTTCTAACTCTACAGCCAGGTATGGGAAATAAGTCCTGGTGTATAGGATGACATCCTAAGGAAGCAAGGTGCTTAGTGAAGCTTCTACTGCTGGAAACTAGTTTAGGCTAAACACAAGTCCCTAGTTTCTATAGCAGAAACAAATTTATTTGAAATAGGAAATGTAAATTTGAATATAAGTTTGCTCTTTGTCTGATTGTAAGTTATGAACAGTCTGTCAAATTTCTTTGTACTGTATTCTTAAATGTTGACAGGCTCAGGTCTAGGAATGTCAGATTTTAGAAACTATAAAGATTGTGTTCTAATTGAGACTGTGTGCTTGCTGATAGTTTTGTCTGAACAATCCCTAAAAATTCAGGTTAATAAAGAGGCCAGCTCAGAGAATTGAGAATATTTCATTTGTCTCATGTTTACAATATACTGGGGCTCCAAATATTTTCACCGTCCCCAACCTACAGTGTTCTAGATCCAGTCTGAGCCTAAGAATAATCTGGTTCTTGGCCAGAGTCTCCACAGGTGTGAGGAGCAGTAGGGAGCACGGTACAGATCTAAGGCGACTGATTGTATCCAGTGAGATGGGTGTAGAACAGAGGGAACTAGAAGTAGATAAAGGTCATTTGTGTGTCTGTACGGAGAGGATAAATACAGTGTACAGGAAGGAAGATGTTAAGATCCAGTTGTCATTTAATGAGCAAAGCCAGCCATGTGGTGCACTCCTCTAGTCCCAGCACTTTGGAGGCAGAGGCAGGTACATCTCTGAGTTTGAGGCTAGCCTGGTCTACAGACAGAGTTCCAGGACAGCCAGGAATACAAAGAAATCTTGTCTTGAAAAACAAACAAGCAAAAAAAAAAAGCAAAGAACCCACTCCCCACACACACTCACACACACAGTAGTTTTACACTCCTATAACTGATTTCAGTGAAATGGGAAAGGAATAGTTCCTCTTGAGTCTTCTGTGGAAATGAAATGAACTGTAAGAGAAAGTTCGGAGTTGAGTTTCTTTGGAGGAATATTAAGATTTGGGAATGGTAATTGTCTCACCAAAAATGAGCAATCTCTGATAAAATTAGAACTAAAGAAACAATTCGCTTTCGCTTTGTATACAAACTTTAACAAATGGTGTACAAAAGCTTAGAACAATTCTGTGGCAGAATAAAAACAAAGATATCAGAGTATTATACAACAGGCTATTGCTCTTTTTCAGTGCTGATACTTTATAAACTGTTTCTACTACACAGACTTGAAGAACGAGGCTGGTCTTTTTTAGATAATTGATTTGAAACTACAGGTTTAATAAGCTTTGTTTTGAATTTTTAAGTAAATAATTTGGAACTACATAATACATTTTAAACATTTAGTGCATGTTTGTCTGTGTAGCCTGAATGTTTTATAGCTTCCCTTTTCTTTCAGGAAGGAGATGGATAAAGCAGATGTTTATTGGAGCATTCCTTATTCCAGCTATGGTGTGTGGCACTGCCTTCTTCATCAACTTTATAGCCATTTATTATCATGCCTCTAGAGCCATTCCTTTTGGAACAATGGTAAGTTACTTGAATTTTAACTTGAAACAGGATGCTTATAGCCTTTCTAATACAAATTCTAATACAAGTAGAGCCCCTTTCTACTTAGGGATGTTTTGAAGTTTTAGCCAGTCTCTGTTGAGTCTTGGAAATTTTTATCAGGCTTCAAAAACTTGGTTAAACTTAAAATCCAGGTCCCTTACATTTTATTGATTGTATGAAGTGAAAAGTTGATTTTATAGCTTTTTTCAGAGATGGGAGAGAACTGATGAATGAGTATATTTTAGAGGGAAAAAATACCCAGAAGCATGAGTGTTTTATTAAGGTGATCAGTGTTCTAATTTACTTTTTTGTTTTGGAGATAAAACACCCAGGGCTAAAGAGATGCTTAGAGATTAAGAGTACTGGCTGTTCTTCCAGAGGTCCTGAGTTCAATTCCTAACAGCGACATGATAGTTAAAAACCATCTATAATAAAATCTGACATCCTCTTCTGGCATGCAGACAGAATATTCTACATATAATAAATAAATAACCATGGAGGAGGGCTGCTTACTGTCTTGCTTCTGGGCTCATGGTCTATCTTACTTATATATCCAAGGCCAACTGCCTACAATGGCTGGGCACTCAATTAACAATTTAGAAAACGCCCACAAGCCAGTCTGATGGCTACAGTTCTTCAGTTAGGTTTTTTTCTTTCGAAGTGTGTAAGAAGAACAGGTGCTGACGATGAGATTCTACCCCTTGTCATCTTTGACACACAGATACATCAGTTTAAATCATAATCATGCCTTTCTTGTTTCTCAAGATCTTACTACTATTATAAAATACAGTGTACCTTTAAAAGTTCTCTCTTTAATTTCATCACTTTAAAAGGCCAACACCTGTTTTAAAACCCAGTCTCTTTAACTTCAGGCTTCCATAAGATAAAAGCCATGTTATATATGTTCTAAAAAGGGAGGATTAGGGCATAGAAACAACCAAATTAAAGCAAATCCCCCAATCTAGCAGTATAAATCAAATATTGTAGCTCATTGTCCAGAGTTTAGGACTCACAATTTCCCGGCTCCAAACACACACACACACACACAAACACAAACACACACACACACACACACACACACACACACACACACACACACGATCTATTTTACACTTGCTGCTTGTTCTCTTTGGTGGATGTCTCCGGTACGATGAATACTAAGGCTGTACCTATACTAGTGACCTCTACTAGCCTCTTTAGGGACTTCATTCCTACCATGTGGAGCTAAGTCTCAGCTTCTCTCCAGGACCTCTTCAGTCCTGGGGTTTCCACAGCAATGAGTCTGTACCTTCACACTTCCCCTTGGCTTTCTTCAGGGATACTCTGACCCTGACGCACAGTGCCAGACTTCAGAGACTCTCCATGACTCCTTCATGCCTTTAAACCCAGCACCATGTTGGAGATTCTTAGATGTTATATGGCAAGTTTTGATGCTAGCCTGATGTGCAGCCCTGGTCTCTTCTGGACCACAGATTGTGTGTGCAGAATCTGAGGAAATTCTAGATTCTAGATTAATCTAGATTAGTGCTACTCAGCCTGGAGGTTGAATGACTCTTTTACAGGGGTCATATATCATTTATCCTACACATCAAATATTTACATCTTAAGTAAAATCTAGTGTCCTTCAAGAGAATATTTACCAGATGCTGCAAGAGACCATTTAAAAGACATAACTGCCCCTGAAGTTGAAGTACTGTGGCAGTTATACTACTACAGAGAGTGGAGAGAATGCTTGAAATTAAATTGATTTGGGGAAAGCTGAATCTTTTTCTTTGGCAATTTTGTTCAGTAATGAGCTAGGTATTAACACACAGGAATTTTGGTTCTATGAACTTCTTGGTATACTAAGGTCTTAGTTTTGTTCCCATTGCTATGATAAAAAATATCCTGACAAAGCAACTAAGAGAGAAGAGGTTTATTTGGCTTCCATTCCATGTTACAGTCTGTCGTTGTCGGGGAAGCCAAGGAGGTAGGAACTTGACTAGTCATGGTCTATCTAAGGTCAAGAGCAGAGAGCAGCTAATTAATGCGTGTATGCTAGTGCTAGCTCTCTTTCCTACATCAGCACAGTGAGGAACCCTCTACCAACAGACGGGGCATGAGCGAGGCAGTAGCAGGTGGATCTCTTGTGAGTTCCAGGCTAGCCAGGTCTACAAAGTGAGTTTCAGGACAGCCAGGAGTGTTAAACAGAGAAACCCTGTCTGGAACAACCAACCAACCAAACAAACAAACAAAAAAGAATTCTCTACCTAAGGAGTTGTTTTACCTATAGTGGGTAGATCTTCTTACCTTAATCATTGTAATCAAGACAGTCTGCTATAAATACACCTACAGGCCAACCTAATCTAGATCACCCCTCACTGATTCTAGATTATCTCAAGTAGATAATTAAAAGTAACCATCACAGATAATCACAATACCTGAGAAAACAACTAAAGGGAGGAAGAATTTATTTTGGTTGGTGACTTCAGAGCCTTCCATGGTCAGCTAGCTATACTATTTCTAGACCTGTGAGAGCAGAGCTTAGCTTCATGGTGAAAGGTTGTAATGGAACAGAGATGCTTGCTTTATGGCAGCCAGTAGCTGTGGAGCAGACAGGGAGCTAGCCCTAAAGGACATGTCCTAGTGACCTGCTTCTTCTAAGTAGGCCCTACCTCTGTTCTGTTTCATCACACAGTGTTTTGTTTTTTATTGATTGTCTTAGTTAGGGTTTCTATTGTTGTGAAGAGACACCATGACCATGGCAGCACTTATAAACATTTAATTGGAGTGGCCCTCTTATAGTTCAGAGGTTCAGTGCATTATCTTCATGGCAGAACATGCTGGTGTGCAGGCAGACATGGTGCTGGGGAAGAAGCTGCTTCATGCTGATATTCAGGCAACAGGAAGTAGACTGAGTGTCACACTGAATGAAGCTTGAACAAAAGAGACCTCAGAGCTATCCCCACAATGACATACTTTCTCCAAAGCCACACCTATTTCAACAAGGCCACACCTAATAGTGCCACTCCCTTTGGGGCCATTTTCTTTCAAACAACCAAACTGAGATCAATTCAGGGCTTTATAAATGTTAGGCAAGTACTCTACCACTGAACTGCATCCTTAGCTATCAGTATTGTAGCAGATTATTAATCCATTAGTGGATTCCTGTATTGGTTGGATCAGAACCCTCATGATCAAGGTGACTAGCTCATGTCATTGTTAACTCTACCAACCACAGAGCCTTTTAGGGGGAATGTTTTATACCTAAACCATATCACTTGGGAATGGGGGCAGGACGTGTTTACCAAGGTGTTCTGAGAAAGGAATGTAGATATGAAATCTTGTGTGAGCTGTAAGTCTCAGATGCTAAATTTGGTAGAGGCTTTCAAAGAACCATAGTTGTAGTTTAAAACATGCAGAGTATCATGAGACCTAATTATTAACCTTTCTGCTCTAAACAGTGTTCAACTCAGCATGAACCCATAAATCTTGGGTACTCTTGGTTTTGTTTGTGAGGGAATGGAATAGTTGATAATGAGGCCTGTATTATTTTGTCATTTTGAAACCTTATTTTAGCTGAGGAGGAGAATCTCACACCATGGAACCATCATCATCTCTCCAGCCCTGTGGTCAGTCTTCTTAAATTTAGCCCATCCAGTTAGGGTCTAGTGCTCCTACATTTCATTTCTCTAATTGACTTGTCGTCACATTGAAGGCTTTGTAGGAGGAAGATTGTTTATTTGCATCTTCTTTAGTAAATGTTAAAATATTTTGTGTTTTTGTTTTATTTTCCTCCTCAAGACAGTCTTTTTACATATCCCTTGGCTGTCATGGAACTCAAGACCAGGCTGGTCTTGAACTCAAAAAATTCACCTACCTCTGCTTCTCAAGGGCTAGGATTAAAGGCCTGACACCTCCCCCCCCCCCCCCCCCCCCCCCCCCCCTCCGCCCCCTCTTTCCCCCCCCCCCCCCCGTTGTGTGTGTGTGTGTGTGTGTGTGTGTGTGTGTGTGTGTGTGTAACAAGAAGTCTCTTCTCTCCTTCACCATATGAAGAATCATCAGGGATCAAAATGCAGGTCATGGGCTGAAGAGATGGCTCAGCCATTTAAAGGCTAGGCTCACAACCAAAATGCAGGTCATGAATCTTTTGCCAAACAAACTAAGCAAAATCAAGCTTTCCTTGTGTGTTGTCTTTTAGAAATTCTGTAGTTTCATCTCTGAAAGCCTGAGCGAGAAATTTGGGAGATTTTATTAGCACATAACATCCTCTATTGGAAAAGGTCCCCTGACCCGTGCAACTGCGGATGGCTGCACAGCCATAGATAGGTCCAGATGGGGACAAGGCAGACATGGGGGTTTCTCCTTAATACTGTGGACAGAATGCATTAACATGGCAAGCAGACTGGGACAGGTGGGAAGGCATTCAGCTTTGTGTCTTTGCGATGGTGGTGACTAACACTGGTCGTCTGATCTTAAGTTAGTCCTATATTTCTTTGATGAATCTCCATTTGCTAGATTTGCCTTTATGTCTGTATTTATGAGAAACAGTGACCTGTAGCTTTCTTAAAACAATAAAATAAAGCTAGCTTTTTGCAGCACATTGTCATTTTTAAGTCTAGTATCTTTTTATAGAACTAAAGTAATTCAAGAAATAGGATAGAGAGTTAAGAAATAGCACATTAATAGACATAAGAACCAGGTTCTTTAGATCTGTGAGTTGGCAGTGCCTGGATTATAGGATCCATTGGTTGGGAGGCTCAGTAGAGTAAAACCAAGTACCTTGGTTATAGTAATGAAAGATAAAGGGTAGGCGTGTTAAAGCATGCCAGCTGACAGGGAGAGAGGTCTAAACTTACTCTCTAAACAGACAGTGTGGAAGGTCAGGGACAGTGGGAGCTGAGGGCGGGAAGGGAAGAGTTCGGTTTTTGTGTGACTCAGTGTGAGCATTTTTTTCTGTTTCCAGTGATGCATTCCTTGTATCATTTTAGCCCTTAGAACTTAATGTTTTCTCTGTGATCAAAATGTATTTGAATTTCCAGGTGTCTCTCTTACTTGTTTTTATTAGTGTTTTTGTTCTCTGAGTAACTGCACTCATTTTTATTTAATCTACAGGTGGCCGTTTGTTGCATCTGTTTTTTTGTTATTCTTCCTCTAAATCTTGTTGGTACAATACTTGGCCGAAATCTGTCAGGTCAGCCCAACTTCCCTTGTCGTGTTAATGCTGTGCCTCGTCCTATCCCGGAGAAGAAATGGTAAAGAGAACGCTTAACGCTTATTCAATTGTTGTCGCAGTGTATAAGTTTTTAAGGCTGCTGTGTATGTATAACTTTAGAAGCAGCTTGTGTTTATGCAAACAAGTGTTTTAAGTTTAAGACTTTATTTTAAATTTTCCCATCAGTCTACATTGTAAAAAATATAGTAAGCTGTGCTTTTATTTTGCTTTCTGAACATTGGTGCCATTCACATGTCAAACTTTGATAAATATACTGTGTATATGTAAGTATATAGTGTGTAGAGGTAGGTGGGAAGTAAAAGCTTCAATAGCTTTTTAATCCTGCAGGTCAAATGTGGCTGCTGTGACTTTTTTTAAAGTTTGAATGGGTGGGTTGTTGATTGGTTGATTGGTTGGTTGGTTGGTTTATTTGAGGCAGGATTTCTCTTATACTCCTGGCCATCCTGGAACTGGCTCTGTAGACCCAAGTGCTGGGATTAAAGGTTGTGTGCCACGACTGCCTGACTGTTGCTGCCTGTTTTTCTAAATAAAGTATTATTGGAACACAGCATACTCAGTCTTCACATACTACTTATGGCTTCTTTTACTCTCCAGCATCAGAGTTCTAACCATAGAGCGGTGGCTATAACAGAGACTATCACCAGCAAAATCTGAAACCCTCTGAATTATAAAAAAAATTTCCCAGATACTTGCTTATAATTTTTTTTCTTCCTGATACTTTATTCTAAATATTGGATCATTTATTTCCATATAAGTTCACCAATTGAGAAATGAATTATGATTAAGATCAGTTGTTATAAAAATATTTGAACACAAAATAATTCAAAATATATACTAATTTGATACTTCTCTGCCAAGAAATAATAAGAAAAATATTAAACATCTTTATTTTTCATAATTAAACTTTTATGTTTCTGTAAGCAGAAAGCTTTGTAGAGATAGTAAACCTTGCAGTTTGTAACACAGTAGGCTTGAATTTGAGCTGTTTTTCTGATAGATAGCATTGGTCAGTGTTGCAGGGCATCAAGGTCCACACATGCATATGTTCAGGACCAGGACTTCAGTGAAGTCCTACAGTGTAACATGGGTGAGCACTGCCAGAAACACCTTGGGTTCATATGTGTTTATTTTGAATTAATTTTTGGTCATTGAATGTTCAGAAACCTTTTATTCTTGCTGAATTTTTCACAGCTTACACGTTCAGTTATATGAGAGTAACATATTCCAGCTTTATGAATTGTGTGCTTTTCTTTGTTAGATTGGTGCTTTTAAGAACCTTTGGATAAGAGTTTTGAGTTCATCTTTTAAGCTGCTTTCCCCCTAAATTAGTATTAGATTACTAGGACCCATTAATTACTCAAGGTCAGCGTATTACTGGAGAAAGAAATGTAAAGGAGAAGTCTAGTTAAAAAGCACAGAAGATCTTTGGGAAATAAGGTTAATGAGGAGAGGTGTGAACAACACACGCCTTGCTTACCTGAGATAAGTAAATCTCTTTCAGGTGTAGGGAGGCTGATGTGGGGCTTCATTTCCTCATTGAATTTTAATCATATGAGTACCAAAATCTGAGTACTAGATCTGGCTTTTATTCCATGGTTAGTTACCTGGGGTAGGTCAGTTTTAACCTCAGGACCTTGGCTCTCTGTAAAACAAGAAAGGAAGATGATAGTAAATGACTTTTATTTTTCTGTCTTTGTTCATGGTTGTTGTTTGTTTGTTTGTTTGTTTAAAGTTTGCTCACCCCAGAGATAAGAGTTTGGTGTCTTTTATGCTGATGCAGTTAAAGGGTTGGCAATGCCTGGCTGAGCAGCATCTGCTGGCCAGCAGTATAATTAGTCAACAGACAGTTAGATCCAGTGTAGCAAGTTCTGTGGAGGGATGTTCAGGAGTCAGTGGGAGGATGGGGAAAGGAGTATCTTCCTGCAGTACAAAGGGAAGGCTTTGAAAACTGCTCAGGCTTGCCAGAAGGAGAACATGAAGTTAAAGACAGCATTCCAGATAGAGATTGGTGATTTCCACTCAGTGAATGTTGACCAGGAGAAGGGATAGAGTTTGAATTTTATTTCTAGTCTTTCTTTGCCCAATTGTAAGGCTAAATTCACAATACTTTGATTGTTCAATTTTTGGAAAAGAGTTAGAGCCAAGAAGAAAGTGGGTAAAGAAATGGCAAGGTCAGTTTATGAAAACTCACTTCATATAGAGGTCTCAACTTTGTTTATTTTCTCCCCCGTCCCTTTGAACTTCTATAAGTAGATGCCTACAGAGTTCTCAGAAGTTACTGAAACTGGTAAAGTAGGAATAAATACTTAATGTGTTTTTTGTTCTGTGGCAGCAACAATTTGTGTTCCTCAGATACTTCACTTAGATTTTAATGCTGGAAAGAATATTGATTACAACTGATGACTAATTTGAAGTCTCACTCACATTTTTATGCCTCTTTGGATGCTAATTTTTCTTTTTATTGGTTTGTCTTTATCCATGGGGATGATTTTTAAAGTGTTAAAGTCTCCTTTTATTATTGGAATTTATATATATTATAAAATTCATGCTAGAAGTACACTTTAATTCTAATATTTTCCAGGTTTATGGAGCCTGCGGTTATTGTTTGCCTGGGAGGAATTTTACCTTTTGGCTCAATCTTTATTGAAATGTAAGTTTTGGCAATCAATGTTTTTATGTTTTGAAGGATTTAGTTACAACAAGAATTTAAGAATTATAGCATACTAGATTTGTGTGGAATCATCAGACAAATAGTCTCTCTGGAGTCAATCTTGCACTGCTATAGTGAAATACTGAGGTTGCTAACTTTTTTAATGAATAGTTTATTTAACTTACAGGGTTAGAGATTCTAAGTCACAGTATATGGTGAAGGAAAGTCAAAGCAGGAACCTGGAGGCAAGAGCTGATACAGAGACTAGAGGAAACCTGATTACTGGCTTGCTCCCATGACTTGCTCAGCCTGCTCTCCTATAAACCCCAACAACACTACCTGCCCAGGGATGGCATTGCCTGCAATGGTCTGGGCCTTCTCAAATCAATCATACAAGAACATGCCCCACTGACTTGCCTACAAGCCTACCTGATGGAGGCATTTTCTCACTTGAGATTTTTCTCTCCAGATTATTCTTGCTTGTGTCAGGTTGACAAAAAGCATGACCAGCACAACTCATACATAAATGTATGTATAGGTAGTTGTCTTTTATTGTCTGTTAGCTGTGAGTATACTGTAAGCATTGGTGGGTATGTAGAAGGAAACTGGAGTGGGTCACTGGCTTGTTTAATAAAGCCAGTCCAGGAGCTCTGTACTTGCTCCTGGTACTAGATAGAGGGCTTGCCTTTCCTGCTCCCTCAGCCCTCTTCCTTAGACTTCTCTGCTCTTTCAAGTCATGATTGTTTTGGTTTTCTCATACCCTGGCCTCCTGAAATGGCATGTTTAACCTGCCAGTCTAGGTTTATTTTATTTTTATTTATTTTGTTGATATGTTTTAACCTTTCAGTCTCTTCATGTCATTTTTCCACCAAGAACTTTGAATCTCAGTGTGATGCTGCTGCTACCTTCTTAATGTGTTTAGGTGGTCCATAGAGTGAACCAACCCTGTTTGTTCTCTTAGCTCTTACCCTTTTGTTGAGTTCTAGCTATGCTGAACATTTTGAGTGTTTGATTTTAGGTTTATATGTATGAGTACTTGCCTACATTCATCATGTGTGCTTGCTGTGCATGCTGTGTCTGCCTGGTCTTGTGGAGTCCCAAGAGGGTATCAGATCCCATGAAACTGAGTTAGGAGGTTGTGAGCCACTGTGTGGGTCCTCTGGAGGAGCAGCCGGTCCATGTCTGCGGTCCTGGTGTGTGTGCGTGTGCGTGTGCGTGTGCGTGTGTGTGTGTGTGTGTGTGTGTTTAACTTGGTGATTTCTTTACTTAGAAGCAGTCCTCTGCTCCTGTTTTCTGTCCTAAGTCCTTCTCCTGATCCCCACTCCACCCAGGGCCTTGCCCTGCTTTCGCTCCTTCACCAGAGGAAGCACACCTCTCATTTACTGGGTGAAGTGTACATCAGGGGTCAGGGTTGTCTACTGCCGGCTTTCCTGCCAACATGATGCTTTCTTATAGTGCTAAGCTTTACTGCTTACTTAAAAAAAAATTAAATGCTTTTTATTTTTTGAGATTATAATATAATTAGCATCATTTTCTCTTTCCCTTCTTTCCACCAAACCTTCCTATGTCACCTCTGAATATGTGGCAAGGGGTCTATTAATAGTTTTGAAACAGTATGGAGATGTGATTAAATAAATGGATTATAAAGCAGAAATTTTTAAAGAAGAACTAAAAGGCCCTGTTCTGAGTTAAGGATGATTTGAGTAATAAATGAATTTAAAGAGTTTTGGGTTGGTTGGTTTGTTTTTCTTAGTGAAAAATATTACTACTCTTTCTCTCACTGACCACTGACCTCTGAAGACAGTGTCAGTGTACTTTAGACTTGGCTTCCTATTTAGTTTTCTTCCCTAATTCTGTACATTCTTCAGTTTATCACTTATTTTTCTGTTTAATAGGATGCTTTCGAAAATGTAAAATACATTACTTGAATAGTATGTTATCTTGTAAAAATGGAAGAATGAAGGAATTGACTATTTTAAGAATATAGAGCTGCTGTTCTTATTTTCCACATTTTAATTTGTTTAAATTTCTAATTAGTCATTTTTGCTCAGAGATGAATGCCTCCAGAAGAATTTGTTCTTTAAAACACAAATCACAAAAATATTTTGAGAATGTAATAGATGAGTTAAGAGAAACTGTTGGAAATTCCTAGAAGGATGATAAGAGATTTTAAGTGAAATAAAAAGTGAGAGTTAGGGGACTGGCCAAGCAGAGTAAGTGTCAAGGCTGTTCTCACTGCTTCTCAGGTATTTCATCTTCACGTCCTTCTGGGCTTACAAGATCTACTATGTCTATGGCTTCATGATGCTGGTGCTGGTCATCCTGTGCATTGTGACCGTCTGTGTGACCATCGTGTGCACATACTTCCTGCTGAATGCAGAGGACTATAGGTGGTAAGTGTTTCTGGGCGAAACCTCGCAGGAGCCTAAGACTTTTTGTCTTTTGAGACAGGATCTCTTATGTAGCTCTGGCTGTCCTGGAACTTGCTATACAGACCAGGCTGTCCTCAAACTTAGAGATATCCAGCTGCCTCCAAGTAGGAGTATTGAAATTTTGTGCCACCACACCCAGGCAGGATCCTAATATTTTAAGATTGCATTTGAAGCCTATTAAGCTGAGAAAAGGATTTACACAGACATTGTGCTGTTTCAGATAACAGAGGGACTGGGATGGTGGTCAGTGCACACTTGTAGCCTGTCACTGGCTAGGCACTTGGCTAAAGAGTAATACTCTGACCCAAGAAATAAAATGAATGAATAAGAAAGCTAGTAGAGAGATGTTTTTCTCTAGTTGGAAATGTAGTGGAATTTTTACAGGAAAACAGTATCAGTCCTAACTTTTGTCCTATTTGAAATATTTCTGCAAAGTGCTTGATGCTGAGTTTATGGGGAAACCGCTTTGTTTTAAACTTAAATCTGAAAGGAAGAAATTGGTTTGTTTAAAGTGATTCAGAGAATATGTGAAGACTGGAGTTTCTAGTTCCTGTGCTCTTTGTTAATATTTAAATATCAGGTACAAGGATTTGTTTTTAAGCATGTAAAACATAATGAATGTTTTTTGTAAAATTCTTTGCCTTAAAATTTTGAGTGACAATTATTTCAAAGGCATAATCTTTTTTCATTTTTCTTTTTCCAGGCAATGGACAAGTTTTCTCTCTGCTGCGTCAACTGCAATCTATGTTTACATGTATTCCTTTTACTACTATTTTTTCAAAACAAAGTAAGTAGAGTTTTCTCTCCTGTTACCTAGGAAAACTACATTTGCCTTTTATATAATAAAGTGTAAAGCCTCAGACTGAAAGTAAAATGTATGTGTTGAATATTATTTTATTGTCTTGCAGGATGTATGGCTTATTTCAAACATCATTTTACTTCGGCTATATGGCGGTATTTAGCACAGCCTTGGGGATAATGTGTGGTAAGTTTTTAAGTTCCTGAAAGATCATCAGAACAACTTTTAGCACCTTAGACTTAGGTAAAGACTGCAATTAGAAATTTAAAAATTCTGGGCTTCAGGGTAGTTCATCCTGACCAACCTGAGTTTGATCCCTGGAAGCCGGAAAGCCTGATCCAGAGAACTGACTCCAAAGAGTTGTTATCTGACCTCACTCAGACTTCACCCAATAATAATTAAATAGAAATCAAGAGCTTCTGTTCTGTTGCTTTATCAGGAACACCAAAATAAATCCAGAAGTTTGCCTTCAGTCTTTTTGACTCTCCCTTAAAATCTAAGCCATTGTTTGATTAATTTTTATTCTTGTAGCTGTTTTACTGATATTGCAGAATACAGTATTTCTATGGTTAGTTTCTCATTTGTATTGGGAATTGCCTTGTTTTGATACTGTCTTTCTGTGTGCTCTGTCTAGTTTTAAACTTCTAGACTCAAGTAATCCTTCTGCCTCAGCCTCCTGAATAAATAAGGGGGGCACCACACAATTGAGAATTGGCATTTTTAAAGCATGTGATTATTGGAAAGGATTATTATGTTTGCAGGTATAAGGTGTTGCCTGAATGATTTCTGCTTAGACTTAGATTTCTTGGAATGTTGCTGAAGATAGCAGTGTCTGGAAGGCAGCACCTTTCACCAACAATGAGTGCAGCATGCCTATTTAGTTTTTCACAGTGGATTTGGATGATGTTTTCCATGTACCTCTCCACTCTTCCATGATCCTGTAAAAGAGCAATTTAAGCTACAATAAACCTGTTGTACTCAGTGCTTATTTAAGAATACTTCAACAGTTGGTTGTTAGGGTTTTATTGGGAGGCATGTGATATATGTGTGTGTGTGTGTGTGTATGAGAGAGACAGAGAAGTTAGAAGCCATTGATAGTTACTGCCTACAATTCAATGGTTGTTATAATATTGTAATGCTTATTCCTGTTTATTAGCATAGATTTGTTTATAAAGAGCCTTTTCCTTGTCTGTTTTGTTACCTTGAGATAGACCAGTTTGGTGAATACAGATCGGTTCATGGTTGTGAGTATAGCTCAGAGTGCTGTGTAACATGTAAAAACCTTTGGGCTCAATCCCTAGTATTGTTAGAAAAATGACTAGTTAGATTGTGTGTGTGTGTGCGCGCACACACACATTTGAAGGCGGTCTGTATTTACTCATGGAAGATGTAATTTTAAATTTTTAAGGAATAAATTCAGTGAAAAATGGTTATGGACTAGCTATTGTTTAAAAAAAAAAACAAAACTGGTCATTGGTGGCCCATGTGTTTAATCTCAGTACTCAGGAGGCAGAGACAGGTGGATCTCTGAGTTTGAGGCTAGCCTAGTCTACAGAGCAAGTTCCAGGACAGGCTCCAAAACTACAGAGAAACCCTGTCTGGGGGTGGGCCTGGGAGGTGTTTGTCCAAGAAGACCATTTGGTTTGTTCATTCATTCGTCCATTCATTCAGCTTATTCAGCAAATTATCATTGAGTAACTTTGATGTGCTAGGTGTTCTTAAATACAGAAGGTAAATATTTAATTAACAACAGGTTCTGCTTTCTAAAATTTCGGGTTCCATTTGAAGTTTATTGTTTAAAACCAGCAATTTAAAACTCCTGACCCACTTACTGATCTCTTTGTCCATTTCCTGAAGTATATAATGCTATATACAGCTCTTATAACATAGATATAAAAAGGAGATACCAGAAAGTATCTTCCTCTAGAATTGCAACACCATCCGGTCCTGCTTCTCTTGATCCTCAAAAGCTTCCCTCATTACTTCTTATGGCTCTGTGAGTTTTTAGAAACATCTGGGTTACATAGCAAGACTCGCTCTCTCTCATGGGCTGGATTTGTCATTAAGTTCCTCTTTCTTCTGTGAGCTATATTTTAATTTCCCGTTACTGACCATATGTGTAATAATTATGATTGAATTCTAAACAATAGATTAGTTGTGCCTGTAACAGATGCTCTCCAAAGCAAATGATAGCATTTGAGAAATTCGGGAAGAATACTAACGTAATGACATTACCCTGAAGAAGGAATAGAACTTTAGAACAGAGAACATTTAATATTTATAAATGGCAGACCCTGATCCCACTATATTTGTTTCAAAATACATTATTTTATTTTTGCAGGAGCAATCGGTTACATGGGAACAAGTGCCTTTGTTCGAAAAATCTATACTAATGTGAAAATTGACTAGACACGTGAGACAGCCTGGAACTTCGGATCAGTTTCTCTGTCATGAGGGTAGAACTTGCACAGAAAAGAAGAATAAGCGCAAGAAGAGATTTGGGCTTAACACTGGGTACTTTGTGGGTCTCTTTCATGGATGGCTTAACGTAATATCTATTTCCATTGATCCTAGGTTCTTACTGACTGCTTTCTCCAACTGTTCACAGCAAATGCTTGGATTTTATGCAGTAGGCATTACTACAGTACATGGCTAATCTTCCCCAAACTAGCTCATTAAAGATGAAATAGACCAGCTCTCTTCAGTGAAGAGGACAAATAGTTTATTTAAAGCATTTGTTTGAATAAAAGAACTAGAGGGAAACTTGGATGCTAAGATTCCATGAGTAGAAATCTTCCTGGCACTTGGTGTTTCTATGTTATTGAAAAATGATGTTCCAGAAAGATTATTTTTTTCTCTTATTTTTACTGCCATTGTTGATCTATTGTGGGACATTTTTATATATTGAGCCTGGTTCCTTTGACCTGTTGTTGGTCGTCCCTCCATTCAGCTGCATCTTTTTTTAAAAAAACAAAATTAAAAACTGTTAAATTCTGCACGGAATAGATCTGCTGTCATCTTAATCTTAGTTGGATCAACTTCATTTATTTATCTTAAAATTAACTAGTTCTCTCTCAATTCCATCCAAAGAAAATACAGTATGAAAATAGAGGTGTGCTCTCTATAATGCAATTTACTGTACAGTTAGAAAGCAGACTGTTAAATGGAGAAGATACTTGTTTTTATTAAACATTTGGAGATTTAGATAAATTACATTTTAACTGAATGTCTAAAGTGATTATCTTTCCCTCCTTCCCCCCAAGTTAGTCTTACATCTTCTTTTTGGGTTTCAATGAAGGCTTTACAATAAGAAATTATTAAAAGGGGGGGAACAATAAGTGTATATAACATTAATAATGTCGTGTAGGTGTAGGTTCCTGGATGCACTTGGATGTACAGATTGACTGGAGGACTTCTTTGGGATGATGATTGGTGTAGAAATGTGTGGGTTTGGGTGGCTTTTACATCTTGCCTACCATTGCATGAAACATGGGGGTTTCTTCAAAATGTGTGTGTGTCATACTTCTTTTGGGAGGGGGTTGTTTTCTTCTTTTATGAAACTCCTACTGGAGCTAAATTTGTAATTTAGAAACATTTAATTTTGTTAATTCTGTCTGGGACATTTAAGTAACATCTAAAGCATTATTGCTTTAGAATGTTCAAATAAAATTTCCTGACCAAATTTTTTTGTGACAGTAGATGTGTTTATAATTTAGAGGTACCTGCTCAAAAGGCAATATTGTAGAATACTATTATTATTTTTTTATTACTCTATAAAGAATACTTTTCAAATACAAAGGATTCACACTTTAAAATTCCCTACCACAGAGCCAGATGTGATAGTTTATGCCTATAATCCCTGCACCAGGGATGCTAAGACAGAAGGTTGTAATGAATTTGAGAATTGGGCTATAGAGTGAATTATAGGCTACTGAGCTATGTGCTACTCTGTCAGACCATTTCTAGATGTTACAGTTAATGATTAAGCCTTTTACATGACATACAGATCTAAACATTCATTGGACTGCTGTGCCATGTAAAATAGAAGGGAATATAAGTGGCTAAACTAACAATATTAACTCATTCAGTGGGTAAACAAACGAAGGCTACAAAGATCTCAGATAATTTTAATTTGCACATATATTTCTGGATCTCCCCATATTATAAAGTTTTCCTGGAACCATTGAGTTTCTAATTTAGTACTTTGCACTGCAGATACACAAAACAATACTGTATATTGGTGTTTTTAGAAAGACTCAAATTTATCTGCATTAAACTTTAATGTGAAACTCATGCATTCATAGTTACACAAGATATTTTTATAAATTGATGGACTCTGTGTCTTAAACTGAAGCCTGTGACATCTTTAGGGTGTTTGAATTCTTAACCTTAAGTGAGCTGTAAGCAATGTGAATAGAGCTATGGTCAGTCATCTTCAAGCCAGAATCTCAGGTTCAATGTCACCTACTAATTCTTAATATTTTCTCTTTCTCACCTGCCCTCATGACCTTAAAGGCACTATTTGTTTATATCATGTAACTTTTAAACATGTAAAGTATTTTTAATATAAGAACACTTAGTCCACAGCTTGGGGTGTAGCTCATTTAGAGTGCTTGCCTGACGTACAAAGAGCCTTGGTTTATCCCCCACACTACATAAACCGGATGTGATAGAACATATTTGCAATCACAGCTTTCAACAGATAGAAGCAGGAGGATATCAGAAATGCAAAGTTACCCTCAGCTGCATAGTGAGTTCAGCAGGACCCTGTGCTACGTAACACTCTATCTCTAAAAATGAAACAAACAACACTTTTCTGTCTAATGGAGTGTGTATATATATATATATATATATATACATATATATATATATAAAACTAGGCAGTAAATTTTTGTCTTAATAAAATATTTGTTTCTCAGTCTTGGAGGTAAGGTGTAGTGTTTTCAGAGAACATGGCTGTTTCAGGTGTACCTATTTTCTGCTAGGTTAAGCTGTAGAGTTCTTTGAAGTCTACAATGAAAAATAATTTTCAAATATATTAAATACATTAAATGGATATAAATTACATTTTGCTCTTTTTTCTGCTCTCTCCTCTCTTCTCTCCTCTTCTTCCTTTCTTTCTTCTCCCCTCCCTCACCCTTTCTCCAGATATCCAAACTCTAAATAAAACTCCAAATGGCAAAAAAAGAGAAGAATATAATTTACTTTTAAAGATCCTTTGTAAAAAGATTTGTGTAGCTTCACAGAGGGGAGATATAAATGTATATCTTGAAAAAGATACTGATCATAGTGGCTCAGTTGTCCCTAGTTCTCTCTGAGTCAGGAGAATCATTCAAACAAAATCTAAGTTAATCGGAAGGCGAGGCTTTTGGACTCCATTACTGTATCTTTAATTTATTAACATCTGCTTAGTTTGTCAGCTGATACTTTGAATACTATAAAAACTAAGAACATACTTTGTATCTTTACACATGTTTCCTGAAAATTAATTACATTAGGAACTGACCTTCTATTCTTGTCTCCAAGTACAAGAGTAGGTTTTGAGGAACCTGGAACTGACGTGGGGAGAGGGCCTTAAGTGTGTAGTGTATTGTAGTGTATAGGCTCCCAGGCTGCATTGGTTTGTAGAGAAGCCAAGCCCATGCCCTTAGGATCATTGTCTTAGTTATGTGAACCTCATGGCTGCTGTGCTTGGGTGTTTCTCACTTGTGGAGAGTGGCCCTTTTTCTAAAGGTGGTTGCTGCAAATTCCACTTCTTCCAAAAGCCACTTGTTTTAAGAGTTTATCCACAAATTGTGCTCATTTTGATGTAGCATTTGTTTCCTAAATGTTTACTGATCACTTTATGCCAAATGACTTGCAGATGTTATTTTTAAACTTCCTAAATTTTTACAATTGTAAAAAGGAAAAAGTGTATTAGTGTAATTTGTTCAGAAATAGCTACATACCGAAGGGCTTCTATACATGAGTTCTAGGGACAAAAGCCTTATGTAGAAACCTGTACACTACAGTTCCATCTGGGTTTTAAGTTCAGATTTCAGCGTTTCATAGTGCTTGGTTTTATTGATTTATTGGAACATACAACAGGAATAGTAATTTACAGAAGCACAGATGTTTGTGTTTTTTATCACATAAAATTCTGCAGTTAGGCTCTATTTCAGCAGTCAAGGTGTTAAAGAGTAGAGATGTTGGATTGTTTGGAAGTAGGACTGGACTAGACTAGTATTGAAGAAAGGGTAGAACAGAAGGGTGCCACACACACCTGCAGACATTCTATGACTTACAGTCCACATGAGGGGAAGTGCCAGTCCTTTCCTAGGAACATGCCTGAATGTGTCCCTGTTTTAATGTTCCTACTGGAGCCGTGTGTGTGCAGTGTGCAAAGGTAAAAAGTTACTTCACAGTTGCTGTAAAAGAAGCTGATGATGACGTTCTGGTGGACTAGGCAAGGCACAGTTTGTGCTTGCCCTCACTTCATCAGTGTAGGCCTCTTGGAGGTTATAAGTGCTGTAAGTGAGAGCTAAATGTAAGGGGGAAAGGCTTGTCTGAAGGACAGCAGAGTTTTCTATGAAAGCATCATTGGGCTTTTCATCTGTGTTTACCTTGAACCTTCAGATCCCCACGGAGCACGACAGTCAACAGGTGGGAATACATGGCGGTTGCCCATTATCACTTCCATTTTGTATACATGCTGGGTTTGTGTAGGCTGTATTCCAGCTGGCTTTTTAGTAATAGAAATTCAGTATTTAATGTATCAGATACAATTAAGGTTCTAATCTAGTCTGTTAATTTACCTGAAGTTGGATTTTTAAAAAAGTAATAAAAAATTAAATGTACTTCCCTTGGATGCTTGCTTCTTTTTCCTTTTTGAAACAGGTGAACCAAAGTGTGAGGGATAAGGTCATTATTATCAGCCTGCCTGCTGAGAGATGACTGGTCAAATTCATCCCATTGTTAGATAACTCCGGTCTCAGCAATTGTCTGGGGTCAGATAATGCATGAGTTTATGTTGAAGACCTTTATGCTTTGTGTGACAACTCAGGCATTATAGAGCATTGCGGACAACAATAGTAACAACTACAGAAGTAGCCAGCAGTCCCAAGATTGTTGACCCCCCTAAGTGAAGGATTTAACATCTAAGGTTTAATTTCCACACCTCCCTCATTGGTATTTTGAAAAAGAAAAACACAACAAAAGTGGAAGGAATAGTATAGTAAATAAAATTTCTTTTAAAAGCTGTTTTATCTTTCTGCTGTTCTTTATAGACAGGTTTTGAACCATTGTACACGCACACGCGCGCACACGCACACACACACACATGCCTGTCAGTCCTGGGATTGACAATGCACTAGTTTTGTCTAGAATTTGTTGCTTTTTCTAGGAAGTTTTAGATGAGTCCCCTCAATTGGTTAGACACTGAGGCAGCTGAAGGCTGAGTATGGGAATTGCAGAATTGGTGCCTGGTTATCCTCATTGTTGTCATTATAAAATGCAGATGTCACCTCTCCAGCCTGCAGAGCAGCAGCATATACAAAGGGTTATGTTATGATCAAATCTGGTTAATTTCTCCAGTCCTGTTTGTGCTTTTTGGTTTTTACTACCATGTTTAATTAGTTGTCAAGATCCTTATCTACCTCTTTGGTTCTTTAAACTCATAGTTTTCTTGCTCAACACCTATATCTGGGAATTCCTGTTAAGCATATAATTTGGTTAGTGTAGATTTGGCTGACTTCTGATATTTTCTTGCCTGAACACTTTGGTTAGAAAATTAAGTGTAGATTCTATAGCATAGAAAGAAGCTTGTTACATACCCAGTTTCTTGATTTCAGGCAAGTGAAGGTCTATATAAATTACTTGAAATAGGGGGCTGGAGAGATGATGGCTCAGTGGTTAAGAGCACTGGCTGCTCTTCCAGAGGACCCGGGTTCAATTCCCAGTACTCACATGGCAGCTAACAACTGTCTGTAGTTCCAGTTCCAGGCAAACACCAAGGCAAATAAATAAATAAAAAGTTTTTTAAAAATTGCTTGAAATAATTGTTTTAAATGATTTTTACTTTGAAAGTTTGCTAATTGTGAATAGGGTTTTCAAGTTTTAAAAATGATGCACAGGGGCATTAAAACTGGCTGGTTTGTTAACTTATAGTGGCTCAGTCTAAGTCATTTCTACAGGACTAACCATGAGGTTCAGAGAGAGTCTACAGAGATACAAGTGATTTGGGTTGGGGTGAGTTTAGTCAGGTCAATTCAGGTTAGTTACAGTAGAGAAGATCTAAAAAGTTCAGGCACCTTAGATGTGACTGGAATGGATGCTGGTGTGAAGATGCAGGTCCATGATCACCCAAATGTTTGGGAAGAGGCAAGACCCTGTTAGGTGGTTGTAGATATTGAGTCCAGGCTCTGTGAAGGCTAAAGAAAGGTCTGCAGGTATTAGAGGGCCGAGGATGTCACCTTGAACTAGACAGTCTTAAAGAGCATGACAACTTTAAGAGTCATTTACCTTCCAAGAACTCAGTACATCACTGTAACATGAGGTTTCTGGCCTACCTAGTGCCCCTGTTCAGACCCACAGACCTACCTGCAGCCACTTTTCCCCCAGTAATGACTCACACATTTATATTAATTTTATGTTGTTTGGCCTGTCTCAGGCATATTGCTTGCTAGCTCTTTCATCTTAATTCAACCCATTTCCATTATTCTGTCTTGCCCTGTGGCCCATGGCTTACCTATTTTGTAACATCTTGATTCCGGGGTGGCTAGATTGCCTTTCTGTTTGACTCCACCCTTCTACCTATGCTTCAGTTTCTCCACCTACAGTGCCATCATGGGCCAAGACAGTTCCTTTATTAAGAGTGATATTCATAGCATACAGAAAGACATTCTCACATCAAATCACCTAGATGGTGTAAAAGAAGGGATGAGCCAGGGGAGTACCTAGGTTGTTTTAAGGTTCATCGCCTGTGCTGAGGGTAAGGATGGGAATGGGGAATTGGCCTGATTGGGGAAGTAAAGTAGGCTAGAAGATCTGAAGGGCTCTGACTGAGCATTTGGGCAAAGGAGTGTGACAAGCTGGGAAGGCCATAAGGAAAAAACTTAGAGATGTCCCACTGGAACAAAGGTGCTGAAGATGTGATAGGGAAGCAGAGGAAGAGCTGAGTTGCTGTTCTAGGTCATAGCACCCAATCTAAATTGACCTCCACTTTTCCACTTAGATGTTTGTTTTGTGTGTACAAGTTGTGCCTGCACGTATGCCTGTGCACCACTTGTGTGTGCCTGGTGCCCAAGGAGGCCAAAAGAGACAAATTCCAGATGGTAGTGGGCCACCACATAGTGGCTGGCCGTTAACCCAAAGTCCTCTGGAAGAACAGCCAGTGCTCTTAACTAATGATCCATCTCTACAACCCTGGATTTAGATTTTTAAATATGCCTTTAAGTTTATTTGAGCAGAACATCACTTAGAAGCTGAAGCAGGAGGATTACAAGTTTGAGGCCACCTTGGACACTTATAAGTAGCAATAGCCTGTCTCAAAAGGATGTGATGGTGCATGTTCTTAATCCCAGCACTTGGGAGGCAGAGTCGGGAGGATCTCTGTGTGTTTTAGTGAGTTTCTGGACAGGATAAAGAAATCCTGTCTTAAAAAGAAACTAAGTCCAAATGAACTTGCTATGAAGCTAATATGTATCATCAAGAGCTTTAGAGGTGGAACTGGAGAGACGGCTCAGTGGTTAAGAGCACTGACTGCTCTTCTAGAGGACCAGGGTTCGGTTCTCAGCACCCACATGGCAGCTCACAACTGTCTGTAGTTCTGGTTCCCAGTTCCAGGCAAACACCAAGGCAAATAAGTAAAATAAATATTTTTTTAAAAACTGTAGAGGTGATGAGAAAAGTATTAAACATTCCTCTTCAGTCATTCCTATCTGACCTTTCTTACAATCTAAAACATTTACTGGTTAACCTGTTAGTAGGCAGCCAAAGTGACATCCAAACTAGCCTGACAAAGCTGCAGCTTGCTTATCTAGGATCGTGGGTCTCCAAAATATTTGGCTAAAGGGTATTGATGAAAAGATTGGCAGCCAACCCTCCAGGTGGCGATTTGAGGCAATAAAAGCTCCAGCTTCTGTGCGTGCTAAAGACCAGCCTGTAATGTCTGTTTTTGTAGGACCATCTGGAAGCCTGGAAGTGTCACAGAGGGTTGTTAGCCCTTTAGATGTCGACTTTGTGGACCTGTCTGTTGACAGGTGGTGACCTTCACTGGGGTGCATATAGCAGACCATGGCGTTGGGTTTGACTCCTTTCAGCCTCCTACACCTTACCCCTATGGTCTGTTTTAGTGACCACTTGGCCTTCCTCGCCATTTGGTGCCAGCTATTCCCCTCATGTCCCCTCCCCTAACCTGCCAGTTCCTAACAGATCTTGCTCAACCTGGCTGTAACTTCTGTGAGCTCACTTGGTGACAACTTCAGCAAGGTCAGCGTTCCATCTCTTTATGATAACCAAGACAAAATAAAATACTCCGTGTAGCATTCTTCTGGTGGCTAACTGCTATCTTTCATGGTTTGAAGGAATTGTTACTCAATGGATGAGACAGATGATCTTAGCTTTGGAGCTGTTAACTGCTTTGCCATTTAGCAGCCAGGAAATCAAAGAGCAGCTCAGTCCATCTTTCTTCTTGCAGATAAAAAAAAAAAAAAAAAATTGAGTTGTGGTGCCCTTACAAATCCACACAGCACATTGATGTGCTATACTGCTTAATTAGGGCAATTTTCTTGTATAAAATTTTTTTTTTGAAAATCCTTGCAGTAATAATGTATGTCAACGTGGATCCATTCTGACAATTTTCACATTGAAGGTGCGTCACAAAAGTGAGTTTCGAATAGCGGCTGATTATCCTCTCTAAATAGTTTGGGCATGTTTTTTACTGGCAGAAAAATAACCAGATCTAAATAATCGCTCATTTTTACTCAGAGTAATGGCAAGGCTTGCTTGGTATGTCTTAACTTTAACACAGGGCTGTTTGTTTTTGAGTCTTTGACTGCCAAAAGCATCCTATACTGGGACTTCTGTTTTACTGAAGGATGAGGTCATTCAGAGGCAAGACTGTCTGTCCTCTTACCTTATCTTCCTTATATGTCACCAGCCACAACTTTGGGTTTGGTGAGTATTGCAGCATGCACCTGTACTGACAGGACCAGGGCTGTTGATAGAATCCTGCTGCGTCCTGCAGAGAAGTGAATGTCCAAAAGCATGCAGTTGTCAGCAAGGTGGGGTGGGCCGCTTACACCAGGCTGCTGGTCCCCCTGTGTTCTGCCATGCGTGTATCTGGGAGTTGGGAAATGAGTTAACAGAATAAGGTAAGGCACGAGCCCCAGCTTCAGTCTTGAGGAGCAGTGCTGTACTGTGTTTTAGTACAAGGGTGCATTTGGCCAGGTGGGCGCGCCCGGGGTGCCCCAGCACTTGTCTATCAGCATCTTCCTTTTGCTTGGGTTCCTCCGAAGTTATCGAGGTGCAGGGAAGAGGAGGGGCCTCGCCTAGGGCGCCTAAGTGATTGGCTGTCCGGGGCCCTTGGAGAGGGCGTGCGGTCCAGCCCTGGTGGAGAGGGGCGGAGCGGCCACTATTCTACTACAGCTGCCGCCAACACAGTCACAGCCACCGCAGCCTCAGCCACCAGGCAAGTCGTGCTGAGCAGCGGCTTTCCGAGTCGGGAACGCCTTACTGGGCTTGCTCCTTACCCTATCGGTGCCTGGCAGCCAAGCATCGGCCACCACATCCGACTCTGTGCATGTGTTTCGCTGGATCTGAGCTTTACGTGCACATTAAGTCCCCGCAAACCCCCTGCCACTATGCCTCAGGAGGCTGCACTTGGCACCCTAGTGCTATTGCTGCTGCCACTGCTGCTGCCGTTCCCCTGCGATACTGGGGTGCTTGGGGACAACTCGGATGTTGCCTTGGACTATTGGGCTTTGGAAGGTGAGGAGGGCACGGAGCTGCATTATCATGACCCCTGCAAAGCGGGTAGGTACTACCACTGTCCCCTGTCTCCCAGCAAGTCGAGCAGAAGTTTGCCTTTGAAATGCAAATGAGCGGTGGGCAAGGCGGACCACTCTGCTCCTGGGCGATACCCGGGGTTCAGCGGGGAGGGAGGACAATGTCCGCGGGAAAATTGTTTAATTCTCACGGACATTCTGGTCCAGGTTAACAGTGCACATCGAGTGGCTGCTGTAGGAACGGTCCCAAAGAGAAAACCTGTGTGGGGCAAGGTAGGCTCTGGCCGCCTGTCAGTCACTTGGCACCTCTGGACACTGCAGGAGTGCTCTGGCTGGGCACTGCGCTCTGATGAGTAGCTGGTTTTATTGGAGTTCACAGCTGTTGGAAGTTTCCCACAAAGTTTCCCGAGGACTGTAGTTACTCTTGGAAAGAGATTAGGAGACAGAAAAGCTTCACAGGAGGCAGAAGAAAGAGTTGCCTGGGGAGAACGCCTAGGGTTTGAATTGTTTGAGTCTTTCTGCAGTCCCCTCAGCACCCGGCTGAGATGGAAGCCAGCAGGTGCTCTTAATTCCACCAGGAAGCTGCACCCCAGAACAGCACCGGACACACTGGCCTTGTGAGTACAAACCAGCCCCAGCTCTACAGTCCCAGCTACCAACCCTCTTGGGTGGTCAGGGGTGTTCGGCAAGGGGTAGAGGGGAGTAATGAAGTTCCCTAGCAAAGGTTCCTTAAGTGTCCATCCTGGAAAGGACCTGCACATCCAAAGTCAGGAGCTGGACTGGGTAGTTTCCAGACCCGGGGAGGTGCTGGCCTTAGGTCACCTTGAGGCTGCTCCTGGGTGATGGCCAGGAGCGGGGAGCAGTGTTGTTTCCTTTCCCTACCTGTTTCCCTTGCCCATGGGCAAGAGGAACGAGAGGAGGCAAGAAGGCGGCCTGGAGAATACTCGGGATGAGAGTGCTTCATCTGAGCACAGTGGCCCACCAGGTCTAGGCCAGTTCTCCTTTTCCTCATGACCAAAGACCTCTCCCAGCCTCAGCTTCCTCATCCCTAAACTGGAAGATAAATAGGAAGGCTTGTGGGAATTTCTTGCCAATGGAACGAATTGGGAGTTGTCCTTATTTTTACTGTGATTCTGGTAGCTCTAATGTGTAGGCTGGAGTTGCTTCACATGCCTGTTGTCTGGGAAGATGATAAGTTCCTAGGAGAGCCTCGGTAGTTCATGAGACTAGAGGGTCATATACTGGGTGTGGGGGACCTGGTCTTGCCACAGGGAAGACTGCTGAGGGGTATTCACCTATGAGGCCTCAGTTGGAAAGTAGTCAGAAAGGGTGATTTCTAGATAAGTGAAGGTACACCACCATGGCCTGACTGTGACATCCAGCTCTTTGTGGGACCTTATTCATGGGCAGCATGGTCTCCTGAGCACTGTTAGAATGGTACCCTGGCCCTTAAAAAGAAAGCACTTGATCTTGAAAATAAGGCGGCAGGGAACAGGGCCAACAGTCACACTTGCCAGACCCTGTTTGAGGAGAGTTGCCCCGAGGTTTTAGGGCAACTGGGGCCCCGGAGAGAGATTAGTTTGAGAAATAGGCTGGGTGCTTCCTGTATGTAGGTTGCTAGCATGATGCTATAGATGCTGAGAGAAAGATACAGATCTGACCCAGAGCTCCTACCTGGTCTGAGCCTCCAGGGACACCCCCCAGACAAGTTTGCCATTGGCTGTCCATTGATTTTAGAGAAAATGCTGGATATCAGACATGAACAGACAAGAACAGATGTGGATGTTCTGACTATCCACAACACAATGGGGTCGGCAGGCAGGGCTAGAAGATAGAGAAGCCTCAGTGTGGTTCAGCAGCTTTAAAGCATCCTTCCAGGCTCCACCCCTACCCTGACCTCTCCCTGGACCAACCTAATGCCAAGAACAGCCAGAAGCGGGGAATGGCAAGAGAGCAACACAGTCTGCCCATCATCCTGGGAAGTCTCTCATCTAGACAGCACCCTTTTGGAATGCCAAAAAGGGGATGAAGTCCCAGTGAAATGACAGCTTCCCCACTAGGGGGAATTGGACTTCCTGATAGCATGTTTAAAGCATCCCTTCAGAAACAGCCCCTATCCCAGAAGGCCCTCTCTCCCAGCCTTGCCTCAGGCTCCACATACAAACCTTCCCCACCTGTCCCTTCCCTGGGGTGGATCTCCATTTCTGTTGTGCATCTGCTGAGGGAAGGGGCCTAGTTCTGTTCTCCACCTATCAGTGGGCAAGTTCTGTCTCCTCTGGGCCTCAGCTTCTTCCCTGTTAGAACTATAAACTGACCAGTCTGGGTGTTATCTCCATTTTTAAACATTTTAGAATTACATTTTTTAAATTTACTTTGTGTTCAGATGGGGTGCACTGGAATGCCCTAGCAAGCATGTGGCGACCAGAGGACAACTTTCAGGAGTTGATTCTCTCCTACTGTGTGCTCCTGGGCTCGAACTCTGGAGCTTGGGCTTGGTGGAGGGTGCTGTTACCACTACTCCGTATTGCTAGCCAAGAACCTTCTCTCTTGGTCTACATAATCTGTCTTTCCCTGAACCCACATGATACGGTGTAGACAACTGTGCTAGAGTCTCCTGCCCCCTCCCTGTCAGGTCCTGTGTTTCTGTGGCTCGGGTTCCAGCCTAGCCATCAGAGCTGTGTCAACTGGTAAGTGCCAAACCATTCTCAATGTTATAGTTACCATTTCATCACATTACCCTAACATCTTCCACCTCCTCTGCTCTGTAAAAGCTACATGGCCTGGGTCAACTTCTTGCTCTCCCTTTGTGTCCTCATTTGTGAAGAGGAGTAATTTCTGACAGATTAAAGTACATAGAATGATAGATTTGTCATTGGGTACTTCATAAACAGACTTTCTAGAAATGTGTTGAAAGAACATCTTCATCACTGAAGATTTTGATGTCGTTTTAAACTGTCAATTCTAAATTTACTAACAGTTGATGCTGCAAAAAGGGTGGTTACTAAGTCAGATGATGGGGGAGTGGGAACCCTCTGGCATGTACCAGGGGTGAAGCCATGGTTACTAAGTCAGATGATGGGGTAGTGGGAACCGTCTGGCATGTACCAGGGGTGAAGCCATGGTTACTAAGTCAGATGATGGGGGAGTGGGAACCCTCTGGCATGTACCAGGGGTGAAGCCATGGTTACTAAGTCAGATGATGGGGTAGTGGGAACCCTCTGGCATGTACCAGGGGTGAAGCCATGGTTACTAAGTCAGATGATGGGGTAGTGGGAACCCTCTGGCATGTACCTGGGGTGAAGCCATGGGCTTCTGGGACACAGTATCTGCTGGTTCATAGCTCTATTACTGGTTTTTCCTTACATATGCCCTCATGGCCAGGCACTATCAAGAAGTCACAGAGTTCTGTGCATCTCCAGCAGAGCTCCCCTTGTCCGCCTGCCCTCATCCACACTTCCTCAGCTGAGTCAAGCCAGGGCCCGGCTCCTCATTCCATCCCTGCCCCTCTGTCTATTGGCTCTTAAGCATGGTGTTACTTTCCTTATCTGAAAAATTGTTTGCCTTGTAATGTAACCAGGAACTAGTTTTAGCTGGCCTCTTTAGGAGGCAGAGCCATAAATAAGGACCTGTGTGTAGACATTTGGAGAGTGTCACAAGGAATGGTGAGGGGGGGGGAAGGTTCAGATGACTGCTCTGAGTGGTGGACTTGGGCCCTCCAGAAACCTCCTAGAAGCATCCATCCAGGAAATGGAAGACTGAATTGTATCCGAATGTTGTAACCTTTGTTCACTCTGCTCTATTACTGGGAAAGAACCTAGCCCTAACTTGTCTAGAACAACTTGGCTATGACAGCATTAGGTTCCTGCTTTAGTGGATTAAGAACAGATAGGGCGGTGTGTATCTGTCATTTAGAAAGACTTGCAGGACAGACTACAAAAGGCTGGAATCCACCTGGTGGCTGCCCCACTCTGGTGTCTTCCCATGGCCAGGTTGTCCATCGAATGGGTGAGCAGAGGTTCTCAGGTTGCCTCCCCATGTGCCAGGCCACAGACTTCCTCACAGCATATAGCTGGATTCTAGGTGGATCTAAGAGAATCAGATTGAGGTCTTAGTGCCTTTGATGACTACCCCACATCCCCACATCCACCATGATGACAAGTTTCCACCTCATTCCAGGGGCTGGATCATGACTCTCTTTCATCAGTGGTGGTACATGCCTTTAATCCCAGTACTTGGGAGGCAGAGAGTTTGAGGTCAGCCTGGTTCTGGACACCCAGGGCTGTTACACAGAGAAATTCTGTAAAAAAAAAAAAAAAAAAAAAAAAAAAAAAAAAAAAAAAAAAAAAAAAAAAAAAAAAAAAAAAAAAAAAAAAAAAAAAAAAAAAAAAAAAAAAAAAAAAGAAACATGTGGAGTGGTAGAGAGTATTATAGCCAGTTTTGGAAAAAAATGGCTTGCCACACTCTTGAGGAATTAACTGGGTTCTCTCGATTTTAGGGATGGTTCTAAAGTAGAAAAGTGGGAAGAGAGGGAGTTGCAGCTTCCCAGAGTTGATGGGAGTGTGTGGGACTCTGTTCACCAAAACTGTCCACATGAGACTTAGGTGATGCAGAGGTTCTTGGCCAGCCTTTGGACTTACTAAATCCACTGGCTGCCAGCCTGCTTACTCTTTAGCTAGTGGCTTGGCAAATGCCAAAGGCATCTGACAACTATGAATCCTGGATTCAGATATGCTATGCGGCGTTGTTGGCCCCTGATGGCTTAAAGCTCAGGAGCCAGGGTTCGAGGTATGGTGTGGCAATGGTCCATGACTCAGTTTGTGGTATCCCCAGCTCCTGCCCATAATCTCAGCTCTCATCTCTGTGGTGATATGCTATATGTTATTAAATATACAATATATCACCACACATCTATGTCAGAATTTGGGGTCTTGCTCTACCTTGTCATTTGCTTCAAGATACCTTACCAATTAAGTCTTTTTGAAGGTTCACCAAGAGATCCTCTGGGCAACTGCTGTCAGCAGCCCTGATATGAGGCCAGAATATTCAACTCCATGAGATCTGGGGTTTAGTCTCAGTGCATGGTACCCACAGCAACATCCAGTTCACACTGGTGTTTGTTAGCATCAGCTGAATGAGTAGGGTAGGAAGGATGTTGGTCTTTAGGTAGATTGGGTTCATGGCATTTGCCGTCAGTCTAAGCCATGCAGCAGCTCTTACCAGAGAGTGTCAGGAGTAGAGGCAGGGGACTGTAGGTTCAAGGGCTTCATTGCAAGGGCAAGTGCTCTGTTTTTCTAAGCAGAGCTGAAGCTATGTGGTCTCTTCCTGTCCCTTATGAGGCTCTTAAGGCATATATCCTGGCAAGAGCAGCTGGCATCTTTACGTCTTTATTTTCATTCTCTCCTGTCATAAGGTCCTTGCTGGTGGGCAGATGGCTGATTTAATGGAATTAAATTTCTCTAAGGCCTTGTGTGTTAAATGCTTTTCCAGTCTCCAGGCAGGAGCAGCATCTGGTCCACCTGTCAGCCTTTTTGTGAGGCTATGTGAGTGTGAGAAAGTCACTTACTCCTTCATCCCGGTTCCTCACTTGCAAAGAACCAGTTCCAGGGTTGCCACAGGACTAAATGATACAAGTTTTTTTTAAAAAAATATTTTTTAATATTTACTTTTTTATTTTATGTGAATTGGTGTTTTGCTTGCATGTATAACTGTGTAAGGATGTCAGATCTTGGAATTACAGACAGTTGTGAGCCACCATGTGGGTGCTGGGAATCGAACTCAGGTCCTCCGGAAGAACAGTAAGTGCTCTTAGCCGCTGAGCCATCTCTCCAGCTCCAAGTTGTTTTTTGTTCTTTTTTTTTTTTTTTAAAAAAAAATCATTTTCTGAGTCCATTTTCTGGTATCAGGAGTTACTCAGTGATTGATATATATGTCATCAGAGGGCAAAGCAGGTCCTCTTCCTGGATGCATTTGTAGAAATGTGGTAGAATAACTGAAATGTTTGCAATGAGGTGGGGTTTATTGCTGTTAAACAGTATCTCAAAAGTAAAGTGTTTGGGGCTAGAGAGATGGCTCAGCAGTTAAGAGCATGGCTGCTCTTCCAGAGGACCTGTGTTCAATTCCTAGGACCCAATTGGTGGCTCATAACCATCTATAACTCCAGTTCAGAGGATCTGATGCCTTTTCTGGCCTCTGTGGGCACTAGGCACACAAAAGGTATACAAGCATACAGACAGGCAAAATGCCATACATATAAAAATAATTAACTTAAATTAAAAAGTATGAAAACTATTTTTAAAAAGGGAAGGGTGAATTTTATGCCATTTATTTTTATTTCAATAAAAACAAAAGTAAACAAAGACTAAGAAGCAGAAGAGTATCTAGGGAAGAGACTCCCTCCCTACCTTGGTCCTGGGTAAGAGTCAGTTGATTGCCTCAGCATTCAACTCAGTGCAGATGTGGTTGGTACAGATAGCCAAGATATCTGCTGGGTACACAGTATCTGGGAAAGGGACAGTGAGGATGGGGAGCCTGGCAGGCCCCTCAAAAATGAGGTTGGTCTAGGAGCCCAGCCACCACAAGAAATACCACCCACCCCTCACCATCACCCCTACAAGAGACGTGCAGTGTGATCACTGCTACTTGCAAGTGGGGAAACTGAGTTTCAGGCTTGGACTCTCTGTGGTAAGAAGTTTCTGACCTAGACTAGCCCTAAGAGCTGAACCATTAGTCCCAAAGTAACACACAGAAGCTTATATTTATTTTATGCTTATCAGCCTATGGCCCAGGCATATAACTTGCTAACTCTTAATTCTTAAACTAACCCATGATTCTTATCTTATTCATCCACGTGGCTAGCTTCTTTTCTCAGAGCAGCATAGCTGTCCTCTGCATCTGCTAGCTTCTCTGCTAATCTCTCTGGTGTCTCTGCTCTTTCTGTTCCCAGAGTTTTCATAGTCTGGTAGCCCTGCCTACACTTCCTGTCTGCCTTCAGCCAATCAGCATTTTTATTAAACCAGTAGGCAGGACAATTACAATGTAACATAATCCCACTATAACACTCTGTTTGCTATTGACTTTCTACACCATCTCTGAGGACTTAACCTACATTTAGTGGACAGAAATGTACACTGAAACATCAGGGGTTGACTCCTAGGTCTTAGTTGAGTGGAACTCACCTTTTCTTGTCTGCCCTGAAGGACTTTGCATGTCCTTTCCCAGGGTCTCCTTTCTTCCTCAGTTCAGCACAAAGATCTGGAGCAATAACATGAATAATCCTAGATTTGCAGCATCCTGGCATGGGTGGTCTCTGATGTTAAAGGCCTAAGAGCTTGTTAAGGACCTTAAGATTATAGACTGATACCAGGCTGGGTATGGTTGGTTGAAGATGCCTCTGGATGGATATCATTCCATGATGCTTCTGTGGTCAGCTACAGTTGTCGGGCTGACCACTCCATCTAGGACTCACCTTCTCATGCAGTGTTCCACACCTACACTTCAGCCCAGTCTTTTCTTTTTTTTTTTTTTTTTTTTTTTCCCATGGAGGCTTTTTATTTATATGTTTTACATCTCTAGAAAAAGAATCCCAGGATTTTCCCTCCTGTGTGTTTTTGCCTTGCTTCTTCATGGTCCATGATGCCAGCTGAGGTCGTCAGTACAATAAAGCCAAACTGACGGGATGGAAGCAGATTGTTCTGCCATTTTTCTAGGTCTTTGAGTTGTACATCAAATCTAGGGCTTATCACTCCACACTTGTTTAACCTGCCTGTGAGGTTCACCACGATCTTCCCAGCTCTGTGGTCATCAATGAT